>VZTY01003227.1:473575-551896 GCA_013400935.1 Turnix velox
GTGAGGGAGGCGGGGCTGCGGCTTGCGCGCGGCGGCGGGCGTCGTCTCAGAAAGGCGGGGTCGCTGCTTCAGTTCGGCCGCTGGCTCACCTTTGCTGGCACCTCGTCGACGGCTAGTGCGAGGGTGGGGAACCGTCTCTTCAAAGCGGCCGTCGTCTCAAGGCGGCCATCGCCTCAGCTTAGCCATCGCCACGGCCAGTCCTGACTGCGAGTGGCGGGGCCACGACAGCCTCGCATCGTGCCCACTGGCTTAAGGCTGGGAGGAATTTCCGAGTGCCTAAAATAAACGGATATATTTGGTAGGTACGCCAAGAGTACTTGGAGGGTACCGTAGTAGATAGATATATGATCTAGTGGGAGGTGTCCCTGCCTATGGCAGGGGGGTTGGAACTCGATGATCTTTAAGGTCCCTTCCAACCCAAACTATTCTATGATTCTATGCTTTATAGAATCACGGAATGCTTTCTGTTGGAAGACATCTTGAAGATCAGCTTGTCAACCCACCTGCCGGGGTCAGGGAATTGCTTAATTTAATTTTTTTTTTTCCTCAGTTGGGCTTACTAGCTTCCCTTTAGTGGAAAAAAAAAAACAAACCAAACTTGTTAACTTTCTGGCCTAATACGTACCTTCATTTTATTCCAGATGTTGAGCTAACTAAACCCTGAAGAGAGTATTAAAACCGCATTCCAAGCACCAACGTTTCTTAGGCAGGGCTTAGATTCACAGTAAAGTTTAGCATTGCCTGGTGTTGGCCTGGAGCTGGATGCAACCGTCTCTGATGAACCTTTAAACAAACCAGATCGTGCTGCTGTCAGTCCCGCTGCCCCACGGGGAATATTTGCCATTGTCACTACGGCTTAGACTGCAATCCAAATGGGAATGCAGAAGAGCTTCTTAACTCTTCCAAATTTAGCACAAATCCAGATTATTTTGATTTTTATTATTGCTAAAGTGACCTCACTCTTAACAAGAAAGAGTTTTAGGAATTGTATTTTTAAAGAAAAATTGTGAACAACAAATTTCTTACAGCTGTGAGAAGAAATTTCAGGATTTTTTGGTTTTGAAAATCATCTCTAGTTAAAGCCTTTGTACCAAGTAGACTGGAGGTTAAATTCTAGCCTCGCTAAAAGTTGTGGCAAAACCTCATAGTATCCTAATTTAGTAGAGACAGGATGTCACACAAGTCTCATAAAGAACAGCGAAAGAATATTTTCTAATGCCCTCTCTACTTATTTTCCATTAAGCATTCCAGAACATTTGAATAAAATTGCAAAGAAAGAAAATTATATCACTCGAGTAAATAGTGTTTAAAATAAGGTTATATTGCATCATTTTGTTGCTGTGCTGTAGACAGTATCAAAGAATTTTTAAATGGAAAGCTTTTGCACTACTGAAAAATAGGCCTCATTCTATTACAACTGACCTTTTTGTGGAAATTAGTGTGAATATTTTTTCCTTTTTGCCCATCACATATTTTTATCCCTCATGTAAAATGCTTGTCTATGTCTATTTTTTCATATCTTAGTGTGCCATTAAAAGGTTTCCTTTTCATCATGGAATTTTGGAACAAAATAAAGAACTTCTGGCCAATCCTGTGAGTCCTAGTAGGAATAATAATAATAATAAAAAATCTTAGATGCAAATAAAGGAATAATTGACTCAGCTTGTTTTGTAATATTTTGTTGAAAAAATTTCCCAGGAATTTTTGCAACCTCTGTGTGGTTTTAACACCGGGACTGTTTGAAGATCTCTGAGACACATGCCATTCAGTTTTGAAAAATGAATTAAAGAAATCAGGAGCAGATACCAGTACAAAATAAAGTATTATTTTTTTGTATGAAAATTAAATCACAGCATCCACTACCTGCAGTTCCCTGCTGCCCAGCCGTGACTCGTGGTACCCTTCAAAGGCAGGACGAAAGTTATTCACTCTCAAGCCCTTTGTCATCCTGTCATCCCACATCAATTTTATACTCCTTGGAACGAGTCTCAAAGGCCACTAATGGGTTGATTGCATACACGAGTCCTGTTTGTGTCATTGACTGCAACATATTGTCTGTTACAGCTGCTGTAAGATTTTCCTTTTGTATGAAGTGTAAGATTTGATTAGTATCTTTACTTGAAATTGGAACATGACCTGCCTGATAGGAGAGAGTTAATTCCTGAGGATTGAGGCAGCTATTCTGTACTAGGCACCAGAAATATCATTTACTATCCCAGGAGGACAATGTCAAGATGTCCCTCAAGGGAATCCAGAAACAAAATATTTCAAGGTCAAGGAGAGAAAGAATGAGGAGGAATCCCAAAAGAGCCCCAGCAGTTTGCAGCAAAAGATGGGGGCATGTTTACATGCATTAAAGCAACCTGAGAGGATGAAATGAGCCCTAACAACATAAGCTAGACATCTGCACCCCATTAAAAGGATCTGATAGAAATTTTTTTGAATTTACTGCTTTGCAGAAGAGTAAATTTTTTTGAATTTTCTTTTCTGTAACCTTTCTTAAGCACCATAAATGGAAACGTTCACTTGTCATGGAAAACACCTACTCTTTGGCAGGGACTGTCTAATTTACTCATATTCAACAAGAGACTTTCACTAAATCTACCTCCCTACCAGGAGGTTTATTACAGCTAAACTCTTTTGTGTTTGCACATCTGATGGGAAACATCAACTTTAAAGGTGGCGTCCAGTTGCCTCTTTATATTCCCAGAACATTTTCATTGACTGGGAAGACTGTCAGGATGCAGAAAAAGCCACTGTCTGCCAGCTTTCAGTCTGTATGAGGAACCCAAATTTCCAAGGATAGTTAAATAGAACACTTTCATATTCTACAATGCAATTTTTTGTATTTTCCAATTATTCTGACAGCTCTTCCAGAATACCCTGCTTCATTCCTACTTGTCTCTCAGTGTGAATGGCAGCTTTTTTAGGGCAGTCTTTTGTGAGATTCTGCTGGTCTCCTGTGCCAAAGATTGATAAAAAGTAGTTCCCTGCTTTCCAGTAAGATGTTATATTTAACTTCCCTTATGTATCATAACGACTGCTTTACTCTTTGAAAAGCACTGTTGTGGACTAGACTCTTCACAAGGAATACAGCTCCTTGCTCACAACCCTCATGTCCATTTGTGGCCTTCCTTGCTGATAACACAGAAAGAGTTCATCTCCTTCTATCATATCTATACATATCTATACTATTTA
The DNA here is from genome assembly GCA_013400935.1 of Turnix velox. NCBI lineage: Eukaryota > Metazoa > Chordata > Aves > Charadriiformes > Turnicidae > Turnix > Turnix velox. The sequence continues at coordinate 476,774 of VZTY01003227.1, forward strand.
TTTGATAATTTCTGAAGTGTGGCTATTGGAATTGAACACAGTATTTTAATAGAGTTTTACCAATTTTTGTTTTGACAGAAGTAAGTTATTTGCTACTTTGGAGACACTAACTGAATTACTCTTTCTGAGACAGCACTGGGAACACAATTAGCACTGTATCCAAAATCTTCATGCAGGAAGAGTTTTCTAAAGCAGCCACCCCTATTTTGGATATAACTGGCTTTCTTTGCCTTATGTCTGGTTTATAGACATAAGCTTGAGCTGTAGTATTATGATCTGGGTCCTGACATAGCAGTGACCTTACATCAGTATTTATTATCTGGTCAATCCCTATGTCATTTGGAAACATTGTCATTGAACACAGCATTGATCATGCAGAATATGAAAACTACATATGGACTGCTACAAACCATCCCACTCACTATTATCCCTTGACTGAAATCCCTGTGTGGGTTCTTTTTATACCCAGCACTTCTGACCAATTTAATTCCATATATGATCCATCTTTACAATTATAATTGCTTTGACAAAATCCAGACAGATGATACCAACTCTGCTGTCTCTCTTGTCCAAAGATTTTACTTTGCCAAAAAGAGAAACAGACTTTGTTTGACTGGCCTTATTTCCTTGAGACTCAGTATTGACTCAGTTCAAGATGAAGTACAATTATATTCTCATCCAGTAACTACTTATTAGTGGTATTGTAATTGTTAATTATTAATAATAATTCTGTTATTGTAACAGATTTCAGTGACAGACTAACTTGTCCTTAGTTTGTTGGGTCTAACTAACAAATAATTAACATATCTTGTACTTTTTAAACATGGGAACTACATCAGTATTAAAATTTCAACAACTGCTGTCTTCTCGTGGAATGAAAATAGAAAAAGCTTAAGAATTAAAGCTCCAAAGAAGTTATTAAGATTTCCTACAGGAAAACAAACCTGACATAATCATAATACAGATAAACAACAACCTTTTTGAATATGCCAAAGGAGGCTGCACACAGCTGAGCTAATGATACTGTCGTTAGTGGAAAACCACCAAAGATTTGAGGGCAGCTGATACTTCAAATGCAGCAGTGCCCTGAGAAAGGCACCGTTACCATACTTCAGCCAGATAGTAGGAAAAAAAAAGGGAGGTATGATATTGGTAATGCCATGATGTGCACCTTTCTTTCAGATTCTCAGATCCAACTCCATCTTGTGCCTTTCTGTCAGAATATTCAGGAGCCACCAGCAGTCAGGCAGGAGAGAAGCCACTGAACCAGTTCAGCATCAGCTTCTTTGACACCACTTCTTTGTCATTGCAGGAAGGATGAGATTTGAAGAAAAACAATGGCAAAGAATGAAGTTTTCTTTAAAGATTTTGATGGTTTCATTACATGCTCTTGTAATTAATAACTTGAACCAGTTAGAAATGTTAGATTTCTTGTGGTACATCGTAAGTTATATTGAACAACAAAGAAATGCTGGACTTAATTTGAGTGTGATCACTCAGCAGTTACTTAGCCTAGAACCTCTGCATTACTTATGATAAGTACCTGAATTTAAATACATTCATTAAGTATCATAAGACCTATTCATATACTGGTTGGGTTTTTTTATCCTTAAGTGCAGCATAAATTTGGTTTACTCTAATGGCATTCCTTGCTTTTCTATGCATTGTTTTTGCTATCAGTACTATACTAAACCAGAACACACATCTGATTTTAGATTTTTTACGTTATCACAGATGAGAACAGAACCTACATCAGAGCTATGGAAACACAAGGAAAAAGCCAGGAGAATTGTCTGTCCATTTACTCATTTATGTATTGAATAATTTACAGAGTTAATTTAATTTCCAGCTAGTTTACTCTGATGCTTTCAACACATTAATCTGGGTTCTCCTGCAACAGTGCTGGTTGATGAAACCAGAAGTCTGAAAACTGGCTCAGGGACCTCATAAAGCAGAATTTTCTCCCTTGGTTTATCTTACAAACTTGTGGTTGATAAATAAGAATCCCAGTAATTGCTGTTGTTCTGTTTTAATTATGGTTACAACCTTTATCAAATAGTTGGGTGTGATTATGGAGGGAGTCAACCTCTGTTGGCATAGAGGTGCTAACATAAGTTTTGAGCCTGGATGTGGGAGAGTAGAAATGGGTGTGGAGTTTTGTTTATTTGTAGGGGCTTAGGTTTTTAATTGTATTTTATAAATAAGAGGTTAATGTAAATTTCTGATTTGGTTGTTGTTGAACAGGCTTTCAGAAAAAGGATATCTTTAATACTTATGTCTGATGTAGTGCAACATGTCGACCATTCTTTTGAATATGCTTCAATCGGGGGACATAATTTTTAGATTGAACTCATGTTTGATCTTACCAGGCCCCTTGATAAAAAAATCTAGTAGTAAACAGGGTATAGTTGAATATCTACTTATGTATAAAAGATAAGAATATGCGGCATACAACAAATAAATCTGTAATACTAATTGAGCACAGACAGTGGAAGCCACCCTGCACACCACTGCAAGTTAAGTTGTATCTGAAGAAACTTACATATTGGCTTAAACTTCAATTCTACTCATTTCACTTCGGAGGGTGGGTGAAACCCCAAATATAGCCCTCCTTGTGGAAAGGGATTTGGGCTCATGAAAATCCTAACTTATGCAAAAAGAAAAAAAAAATGAAACACTGAAATGATATATTTGTAAACATACACACACAATTTATTTACTTATTTATATGTGGTGTAGAAAATGAATTTGCAATAACACAAACCTGATAGTCAACATCTACAAATAAAACTAGCAAATGGTTCACTAAAAGTACTTATTGTTTACACACTGTGGTCATATCCATATGACAACTTTCAACAATCATGCGCTGCAATGCTGTGGAGAAACTTGAAGGTTTAGTTGTCTCAGAAAGTCGAGACAATCAGGAAGCTCAAAGTTCTGATGTAGAAGTGAAGAATTGGGAGACTTGTGAGCCATGTGTCCTACTTATGGAACTGAGGTACCTCCAAGATAAAATAAAAGCTTATATTTTAAGGTGACATCCAATTAAAAGGCTAACATCTGTCAATTTGTTCTGCTAATAACTAGCATGGCTTTAGTCTTTGCTCCCTTTTCCTGCCACCCCAGGAAAAACCAGCTCCCACTATTGCTTCTCATGTGATGGAGAAGGCCTGCGAGTGCAGCCGAGCTAGGAAAAGCTTGTCTTCGTTTGGCTTGCTTTGTTAATTAGGCCCAAATAATTCACAGACAGTTTTAGCCTTGAAGACAAAACCAGCTCTTTGGCAGGCTCCTGGCTGCTGCTGCTCCATTCCATTCCTCTTGGCTGTCCACCAAGCAGCTGCTGAGAGTCTGGCACCAGGGCTTCTGTCTCCACACAAAATGCCTACTTTAACCGGCCACAATGCTAGCCTGGGCATTGGGCCAGCTTCTCCAGCAGCCTCTTCACTATCAGCCTCTGGTACTGGAAGCACGGAGCTGGAAGTAACCCAGCCTAAGTGGCCATAAGCTGCATAGTAACCTAGAAGACAGGTTCACACAGCTCAGTACTTGCCCCCTTTCCAGGCATCTGTAAAGGTCCCAATGACTTCCCATAGCTCTCCCCTGAGGCATAAGACAACCTTCCCTTATTTGTGATGTTGGATCAAAAGACACAAGTATAAAGCACCAGGGTGTCTAGTCCCAATAAAAACATACTTGATGGGAGGCTCATACCCTGTCTAGATGCAAGTATGCCAAATATTTGCCATCCCTGGTGGCTTGATAACATCAGAGTTCAGGGCAAAACTGTGCCTTTGAGCAATTCCAGTTATCTCTGCCAGGGCTAAGGGAGGAAGATGCATCATCCTTCAACACATTCTTGGCTACTGTCAAATGAAACAGAAAGAAAGGAAGGAGAAAAATGCAACAAGGAGAATGCAGAAGGCTTAACGTTGAAGGAAAATTATCATTAGAAGAGTCACAAATCTTTTTATGAAGATATAAATAAAAAGCAGAGAAATGCAGCCTCTCAGCCACAGGTTTTGAGCAGGATTTGAAAAATCAGATGTCCCGAAGGATCTGATGCAGTACAGACCCATCCATATTATTGAGCCTCATCCCCAAAGACATGTGGTTATTTTAAAGGGATGAACAGAGAATCTGAAAGTTGCTGGAGGGACAAGGATGTGACAAACTTCACCTGTGCATCACCTTTTCGATAGGGGGTTGAGGATAATGTGGAAAGGAATGTCAAGTAATAAGTAAAATGGTAATTTATCATAGAAAACCCAGAAACCAATGTGTTTGTTTTTCGACAAGTTTACTGTTGATGTAAATACTATCGTGAATCACCCAAATTATTTGTGTCTGTACCAGTCCTAGGTAAACATGAGGATTAAACTGTCTGGATTTATACTAGCGAGGTATCCGAATACTGTACTGCCTCTAACACAAGCTGGATACTCACCTGCCTGGTAAGCAGGGTCATAGCAGAATTAAGTTACCTACTTTCAGTGCATGATCTCAAGGTAGTAAATAAAAAAAATAAAACCACTCCAAAACTCCAAATACCTTCTGATGAGAAATCACTTCACACACAAAAAATAAAGCCTTATGCTCCTTAATCCTGCTTCTTAGCATCAGCCCAATTTGAGCAATATAATCATTTGCCCATTACAAAGAAAAGAAGAAGTAACATACCACTGGCAAAGGGTAAAAACACAGCCACCAGAAATGTAATGCCTTTGTGATCTGGAGAACATAATGAAGTCAGAAGCTGGAGGAATTGTTCAATTAAAAGTGGTAAAGGAAAATAGATTAGATGAGGGCTTAAGTACAACTGAATGTGGTGATAAGGCACTAGAAAAATTAAAGGAACCAGTGGAGAAAGGATTTCATATCAGGAGGAACAAATGTGTTACTGGAGACTAAAAGTGGGAAAACAGTTAACAATTATAAGATTATGGAGAATAAATGAAATATGAAAACAACTATGAAAAAGGAAGGAAGTAAAACATGCCAATGCCTAAGTAAATTATTCCACCATCAATCTTAATAGACTCGTGGAAAAGTTACCTCACAGCCAGTAACTATACCACTGTTCACACCATGGCTATCTTGCTGAAATAATTTGTTCTTAAAATCTATACTGTTTTGCGTTGTAAAGAAAAAATGGGAAAAAAAGAGATGTATTGACTCAATCTTTCAAAATAATTTGTCAGGAAATACACATTTAATATGCATCTTGCTTCAATATATATATAATATGCTCCACTAAAACACAAAAAACCTGCTTTTGATATTTTTTTTTTTTTCCCCCTCTACAGAGAATCCCAGAAGCAGAGGAGTTAGTGGCATGTAACTACAACAGGAAGCCACTTTTATCACTTTCACTAATTTTTCTAGGTATGACTAAGCGTGAAATTGTTTTGCAACCCAAAGTCATTACTTAGTTTTCAGATAAGCTGAGTAGTTAAGTTTATATTTGAAAATGTGTCTTTTGAGAACACAATATCCCATAAAATATCAGCTGAATTTTACAGAGCAGACCATAAACATACATACACATACAAAAAATTATGCTTTATAAGTAAAGCATAATAGTTCTTAAACCAATTCTGAGGATGAAACAAGTTTAGGCAGAAAACATTAACAACGGCCCACAGCATTTTATCAAGTGAACATTTTTAGCAGCTAGAAAGTTTGAAATAACTCTATTTTATTCTCAAGATCAAGATCCCCCTCTAATAAACTCCATTAGTTCTTCTGTAGGATTTATTATGTATTATTATGTACATAATACGCATTATTACCAGCTTTCTAAACCCATGATAATAACTTTGCTATTGTCTCTTTCCAGAAGGTGCCAAATGCCAATTAAATAGCTGATGTTCTGTGGATTTTTTCTGCAGAAGCACAGCTTCCACATAAAGATCAAAGTCTGTGTCATTGCATATATTGATTTCATGTTGTGGGATGAGGCTTGTGCATTCAATCACCAAAATTTATAAGTAATTTAGAAAAAAATTACTATTTGGTACATCAGAACTTAGTTTTTCCAGTAGGTCATCTATGCACAGAAGTGAGATTTATATAACCATGAAAAACAGTTGTGGGAAATCAAGGAAATTAGACAACTTTGGATTGAAGAGTATGGACAGAAATCTGAAAACAGCTTCAGAAAAGATTGATTATATTTTATATAAAATAATCATTAAAGCAGTTACAGTCCTAATGACAATTCTAATCAATTGTAAATGTGGATTATACTGATGTGGATTAAGGGACTTCTTCCCTCCCCAAATAAAATTATACTCTGAAGAATCATCCAGATACAAATATCACAGCATAAACTCATAGCCCACATTAGTTTTCATGTACAAACCTGTGCTTTGCAGAAGAACTAAATCAGAAGCAATTCCTGTTACAAATATTTTCAAATGATACTTCAGTGGCTACATCTTAGAGGCTTGGAGATTTTCCATTGATCACCAACCATCACTTCTTTCAGTAGACTCAGACCAAGGTGAAACTAGAGTCACACACTGAAGACAACAGTGGCTTTTACCTAGTGCAAACAGGTCAACAAACTCACACTGATGCACTTTAGATGTGTCTCCAGATGATCAGGATCCATGCTTAATTACTTGCTATTTTGTTTCCACCCACCCCAATCTGGCCAGTCTCTTTTTATATTGATGGCCTGGGTAGCCAGGGATGCCCTCATATTTGTTTCCAGATATCCAGCTGGAAGGGGGTCTGCAGACAGCCAGTAAAGCAAGGCCCTCAATGGAGGAGACTTTTCACCCCTGCCTCACTCTGATTCATTGTCTGTGCCCTTGAAATATTTATTTGATAAGGTTGCACCGCCTGCTTAACCAGTCACATCATTTAAATATACTTATGAGGGATGACAGGTGGGGTTACACAGCAGGGGAAGAATGATACATGCTGAGAAAATATGACTGAACCAAAATGGCATTAAAAAAATTATTCTTTGATTATTGAGAGGGAAGAGGCCTCTTTTGATCCAGTGAAAACCCAGGCTGTTAGCTGCTGCACCTCCATTGTCCTCAGTCCACAAGGAAGACCTGCCAAATCAGGGAAACACTGTTGCTAATTTGCATCTGTTCAGTTTATATAAATGCATTAACTGAAGTTCAGAAGTCACAGAAGAATACTTAATTTCAAGTCCCTCGTCAGAAATATTTTCTTTCTCAGAGCATACATTTCAGTGGCAAGAGGCATCAGTGAAAGATTTAGTGTTTATCTCTCTAATTACATTAGTTCAGATGCCACCCAGGTCAATTTCGTGGGCTTTCCTGTATGGCTCAATCCAGATCCCCAGCTTTTCCCTTGTTCCACTGGATTTCAGAGTGCTTCAAGCAATCCATCCACCCCCACTTCTGCATCCTCTCTGTGAGACAGATGCTGCCCTTCCACATCTATTTAATCTCTGATATCAGCTAATTCTGGACAGGACAGGACAGACAAGTGTTTCTGTAATGCACCTGGAGACAGGTGCTTTTGGGGAAGTCATGCTGCCTCCACAAGAAATGGAAATCTTTACTGGGGAAAAGAGTGACCCAGGAGAGAAAGTTACTCATCCTTGCTGTTCACACACCTAAGGAGTGAGGTAGTGAGCTCAGGAAGAATAAGAAGATCCTGTGATGGGGCCACGGGATGTCACATTAGCTCAAGGGACAGACTGGCACTTGAAGCCCAGAAGTTCTGGCCTTGCCAGTACGCCCCTGCACTACCATGGAGTGGCATGGAGAGGCGCCTTCTTTCTGATGGGTGTATCTCAGCCCTCCCACCTGCTGGCTCGGACAGGCAATGCCATGGACCCATCTTTAAAGAGCGAGCACTGGGAGCAATGCCAGTTGTGTCAGCAGCCTTCCCTCTAGCTCCCAAATGGCTGGATCCAGAGGCACATCCAGGGACAAAAGGACTTCTTACAGGCCCACCAGAACTGTGATGGAAGGTGGGGGGTGGAGGGAGAAGGTTATGACTTCTGAGGTGGAAAAGCTATTTGCAGTTTGTGTCTTCAGAAGGCATCATGCTGTGCTGCATCAAATGTGATGAGCTCTGGCAGGGAGTCACATCTCCATCCTTTCTCAAAGGAAAGTACCTCAAAAATACCAGGTTAAAAGCTTTCTCCACCCCCTTCCTTGCCATTAACAGCAATTTTGTCTTGCTGTTCACCCTAGGAAGACATCTTTTCAGATAACATACTTGCTGCCAGGCAATAAGCTCTTTTACTTAACAGAATTACTTTAGGACCACATGCAGGAGCACTGTGCTCATTCTTACTTTCGTTACTATCATCCTGACTCCCAGTATAATACACCTGGGTAACTATACTGGTGACAAGCTCATGGAGGGATGTGATGGGACTGCCAAAGCTGCAGTAAAGCATTTCTCCCTCCCCAGACCAATTACTGGGTAGGTTGTCAGTGTCACCACCCTTGTCCTTTCTGTTTCCAACAGCTTGGTTATATTTGAGTATCCCTCCCCTTCATCCTTCAACCATGTAAGCAGAAGCCTCTGGTTGAGTCCCTGTGTAAAAATCATAGATCATAAAATCATAGAATAGTTGGGGTTGGAAGGGAACTTAAAGATCATGTAGTTCCAACCCCCCTGCCATAGGCAGAAACACCTTCCACTAGATCAGGTTGATCAATACCTTGTCCAGCCTGGCCTTAAACACTTCCAGAGAGGGGGCATCCACAACCTCTCTGGGCAACTTGTTCCAGTGTTTCACTACCCTCATTGTAAAGAATGTCTTTCTTATATCTAGCCTGAATCTACCCTCCTCCAATTTACACCCAATACTTCTAGTCTTTCCATTGCATATCCTGTTAAAAAGTTCTACCACAGCCTTTCTGTAGGCCCCCTTCAGGTATTCATAAGCTACCTCATAGAGGTACCCCCAAGACTTCTCTTCACCAGACTGAACAACCCCAACTCCTTCCACCTGTTCTAAGGCAGTTGGCTCTAGCCCTTTGACCATCTTCATGGCCCTCCTCTAGACCCACTCCAACAGCCCAGTGTCCTTACATTGAGGGCTCCGGAACTGGACACAATACTCTAGGTGGGGTCTGACCAGAGCTGAGTAGAGGGGCACCATAGTAGAACTCGGCAACCAGAAGAAAAGTCTCTTCTAGAATTAATATAGGAACAAATAACTCTCCCAAAGTGTTCACTATCAGACATCAATGCCTGATCTGCTCACTGTTGATTTATTCCACTGTATTCTCCAGATGAACTATTTCAATTCCATTCTTCAGGCCTCTGCCCATAACATGCTTGGACTATGAGCCATTCAGTGGCTCAAGAGACTCACAGCCATCCCAAGGTGATTCTACATCATTGCAGCAGCCCCTGCACCGTGTCAGCTTTTAGAGCAACGAGTTTTATCTTATTTATTTTCCAAGACTTTCCAGGGAGCTGTAGCCAGATGCTCTTTCAAATATACCCTCAGCCTTTGCAGCACACTGGGACATCTCTGGCGCTGGGGTGTTCTCTTCTTCCTCCACCAACCCGTCTGCCCAAGCTCTCATATCTAACCACATCTCTTAGACCAGCCCCTTGCCAACAGACAACAGGATGACACTGCCACCATGCTGGAGGGGATTTTTAATGGGATTGGTCTCTGTAAGGCTTGTCCAAAGTGGCAGGTCTGCTGAGCTCCTCCTGAGGAGGGAACTTACAGAATCATAGAATGTGTTGGGTTAGAAGGGAGCTTTAGAGATCATCTAGTCCACCTCCCCTGCAGTCAGAAGGAAAATCTTTAACTTGATCAGATTGCTCAGAGCCTCATCAAGCTTGGCCTTGAATGCCTGCAGGGATACGCCCTCCACCATCTCTGGGGAACCTGCTCCAGACTCAACACTCTCAGAACACAAGACTTTCCCAGCTGCCTGTGCCTCAAAGCGGTGGTTGCTCTTCCACCATGTCCCTGAGCCACAGATGACCTCAGACCATCACCTGTTCCCACAGGAGACCACAGCACCACATTGCATCCAATGAGTAAAGGTTTACTTAGTCTTCAGTCTTGTCTAGTTTTTAATTTCTTCCTCATTCTTCATGCTAGAAGGGACATGCCACCCTTCCAGACGGACCTTTAGCCCTTTGCTACCTAATCGCTGTGTTATTCACATACCTTCCTAGTGAGGAAAGCTGTTTCTGCATTACCTTTAACATCCTTTTTCCCTCTAAATACAAAGCCTCTACCATAATTCCCCCCCACATCCCCTCCCAGCTTCCCCCCATTTTTCCTCTTTATTTAAAAGCTCAGCTATATAGTTAAGATTAGGAGTGCACCTGGAGGTAGCTGAAATTACGAAACTTCATTGTTAATCAGACGGTGATTTCGGCTGGGCTGACATTTTCCCGGCTATTTTTAGAGTATGACTCAGCCACTGCACTACGGAGCCTGCAAAATCCCTGTGGGCTGACACCGGAGCCTCATTCAAAGCTGTGCTGAAGCATCACACGGAGAGGGAAAGGGAGTCAAAGCGGGCAAAGTCTTTAGTTCACCTGCCTTCGGGGCTCTCTTTAGAATTTAGAAAGGCAAGTAAACACGTGAAACAAGGCAACATAATGGGATCTTAAGAGCTGTAAAGGAAATCCTCTTACCTGGAAACAATGTTCTTACAGGAACATTTCCATCACAAAAGCGGAGAACTTTGAGTGCCGGTCCTAGACTTGCAGGTGAAAATCCAGATGAGAAATTCTGAGTTTTTGGGGTTTTTTTTCCTCCTCGGCCAGTCCTTGGGGTAATTGAAACCCCTTCCTCCCTGCCTGTATAAAAAGTCCATTGCTCAAGCCTTAGCTCTCACTTGGTCTCCCTGTGAGTTGTTATCATGAAGAGGAGACCCACACACTCAGTTAGTGACTCCATTTGGTAGAGCCCAAGGATAGAAGTATCATTGAGCGGAGGGGAAGGAGAGGCTTTTCTGAATAGCCTTGCACTCCTGCATAACTTTGTTATGCATCACTTCAGAGTAGGCTGATGGAGATATTTAGAGAGTGGATTCTGCACCTTTTAAAATCCCTGTGCGATCCCCAAGACCTCACTGCTGAAGCAGCACATCACTGGAGAAGAAGCTCTTCCTGCAAGCTGGCTTTTTCTTAAGAGATGATACAACCTGAGCCTGGATTTATCTGTTGTAATACAAGACAAAAGTAGCCAAAACTCTCCAAGGGTCATATCTCTGATTCCTGCAGTCCCTGGGTTTTATTGCGAATTATTTCACCCCCCTCTTCCTGGTAGCAGAAAGTACATTTGGTCTGAACTGCAATGGAAATGCATGCTGGAAAGAAACCATCTAAGCAATTACTTATTGCTTGGCATGCACACCTTCAAGGATGTATCTGACCTGAATGCAAGCAGGCAGGGAAGTATCTCCATATGCCAGTCTAGACATGGATCAAGACATGAGTAGCGAGAAAGCTCCATGGGGGTGGTGGGACCAGGAGACCACCCCTCAGCTCTTGAAGAGCTTGACTCTCTCTACAGCCTGAAATAAGAAATAAAAGCTGTTGTTGCAGCATTCACAACAATAGGCTAGTATAACAAACAGAGAACCAATGATTAGGGAAAGGTCAAGCCAGTGCCCTCTGCTCACCCAGCTCTCATACTCCCTTGCTTAGCTTGTTTATCTCCATTACCTTGGTTTACCAGGCTAGCAACTGCATCTATGTATAAACAAGGGCTTAAAATTAAGAAAAATGCTCTCAAATGTAGCTCTTTAACACAATGTAATGAAAATCAATTATTTACTTAGCACCTTGGGGCTCCTGATTACCCTCTGATGGCAAATGAGTGTCACCTGTACAAGTCCAGGGAGCTGCTGAGCCACTGCAGCCATCCTACTGCATCAGCAGATAGAGGCACTTGGTAGGAGACAATGATAGGAATGTCCAGGTTGGAAGGGACCTTTCAGGTCATCAAGTCCAACCATAACACTGTCAAAAGCAATCACTAAACCATACCTCTAGTGCTTCCCTGCTTGCTTTGGGATGCTAATCTGTTGCTTCCATACACCCTCATCCCCCCAGCTGAAGCAGGATTTGCCTTAATTTTCTTATTTCTTGGACATCTGATCTTAGTCCATGCATGATATACTTATTGGCACTGGCCTGGAAGGGAGAGAGCTGGCTGAGCATATATATGATCAGCCCAGACTGGCTGAGCCTGCCTCCAAAAGCAGTGGTGCCACATCAATTTCCCTTGGCTGAGGGCCCAGCACTCAGCCTTCCTGAGGAGATGTTATGAGCAGCAACTCGATATCAAGACATAAAACATTCATAGCACATATAACTAGGCACCGAGGAGATATGCACGGAGGGCAGAAGGCATTTCAGCTGGATCCTACCAGCTAGCAGGTGCATAACAGAATGCTTTAAGCCTAAAGAGCTTGTGCTTTGGTTTGCTTCCATCCTGCAATTATTTTAATTCTAGTTGATACAACCACAACCGTTACTTGTGGCACATCTTAATCATCTTAAGGAGCAGCAAATGCCACAGATCAATAGGATGCTGCATTATGGTATTTCATTTCATTGCTGTTAGGTTTCATGCCTTTCATGCCTTCATCTCAGGCCAGGAATAAATAACTACATGATTGTTTTATGCGTGACTATTTTACACATCCCTTAAGCTTTCAACACAAACCAAGTAACACACATTTTGACACCCATATTTAATGAGGGTAGAAAGTGCTTTGCATCCTACAAGACTTATGACTATCTGGTTGCTTCTTATGGCAGATATCAGTTTTCTGAGGTCTAAGTGAAAGTGCACGAAGTAGATGCAGGACTGAACACCAGCTAACACAAACCCCAGTCTGATTTCCAGCCTTGCCAAACACCCAGCTCAGCAGACAGCCATGACTCCTCCCTCACAGTAACTCCCAAAAGTGGACTACAAAAAGGACAGCCTCCCATATACAGTAAGTTCCTACCCTTGCTAACATCCACTGCCAATGTGGGTTTTGTACTGTATCCCTGTGGAGCAAACTTCCCCACCATCACATTGCCCAAGAAACTGGACCTGGGATGATAAACGAAGATGGGTGATATCCATAACACTGAGAGGTAGCTGGCTGCTGGGCCTGAATTTCTAAAGATACAAACTCTAGGGAAATAATGGACTCCCCACAGCCAAAGAGCAAAGCTTTTCTGTGTATAGGAAAAATAAAAATCCCTAACCAAAAAAAACCACCCACAGCACTTGAATCTCATTTATATACATCCCAAACACAGAGAACCAGCTTGTGATCAGGGTTGCATGAATACAGCCAACAGAGAGCTGTTGCTGCAGATAATAGCAGCTCCTGTGTGATCAGAATACAAACAGCGGAAAAATGTGCTGCAAAAATACATCACAGTGACCACACTGCCTTATATTGCTGAAATGCTGCCAAGAGCTTGGCCTGGACCCCTCAGAAGGACACCTCAGAGAGGTCCTGACCTCTACCTTCATTTACCACCTAACACATTTGAGCAATTGCTCCCTGCGAAGGAGGAGAGCAAGATCTCTGGGATCACAGCAGGCTGCTATTCCATGTTTCTCTATAATATACAGACAGTCCACTGTCAGAAGTTGATGAAGGGATGAGTTTCATACTGTCCTCTGTCAGAAGATTAAAGGAAGAGAGTGATTATAGCTTGACTTTGATCACTGGGTACCAAAATATACTATAATCTGGAGGTGCTGGGAAACCGGACCTGGAATGATAAACGAAGATGGGTGATATCCATCACACTGAGAGGTAGCTGGCTGCTGGGCCTGAATTTCTGAAGATACAAACTCTAGGGAAATAATGGACTCCCCGCAGCCAAAGAGCAAAGCTTTTCTGTGTATAGGAAAAGAAAAAAATCCCTAATCAAAAAAACACCCACAGCATTTGAATCTCATTTATATACATCCCAAACACAAAGAACCACCTTGTGATCAGGGTTGCAGGGTAGGTGCTGGGCAGCTTCCTGAGATGCTACAACTTGTCAGCACAGAGAAAAGGTGGCTTTTACCTTCCAGCAGAAAAGATCCAAAGAGCATCTTCCACACAGCTCTACTGAGCTTGTGGTCTCACAGCTCACACCAGTGGGCCAAGATCATTGATTCCCAACTTCAATAGTCTCCATAAAAAAAAACAACTTCTCAAACACCTTTTCCTTAATACACACACAACACGCACAACACTGCCTACACTCTCGCCACCCAGCCAAATCCTGAAATCTTTATAAAGATTTGTTGCTTCTAAAACTTTCTTCCCTTTCTCTTCATTCTGTTTGGATTTTTATTTTTAAAAGGAGAGTCAGCAGTGTAACCTCCTTCTGAAGGGGAGAAAATGGAGGCATGGTTGCTGTTTGAGCTTTAAACACTTTAATACAAGCTCTCAATTAATTCTTTGGAATAGCAGCAGTTTCTGTATCCTGTTTGCTGTCAGAGCGCTATAAGTCCTTTGCAAGGAAATAACAAAGTCAGTGAGAAAGGAGCAACAGGGATGAGCACATTCAAAGTAGAGCATTTAGAGCTAAAGAAAAGCATTTGACTCCCTGGCCTATCAACAAGCATTATATAAGTAAAAAGACAGAACTAATCTCTGTTGCAGTATGGGCACAGGCTATAAAGGGTTAACAACTGCTCAGCTCAGAGCCTGAGGCAAATCTTATCAAGCCACCTGTCTTGGAGCTTGCTTGTGTCTTCCACTGTTTTGGGAAAGAGTCCTCGATGGTCTGGGAAAGTTGAGGGAGTCAACTTTGAACTTGTGTACAGCTGTGTGTGTTGGCAGAAGAACTCTAAGAGGAGGGTCTGAAATTAATGCAAGAATGTAACTTGTAACCAATCAGGATGTTAGTAGCATTGCTAACTAGCCATCACTGTATATAAGCTTGTCATATATGAGCTCACAATAAATGGATTCTGGCAGATCATATTGATCGTGGAGGTCAGCCCCTTCTTACACCAATCGTCACATTACTTTAAATCTCTGTTTCCCTCCAAATCAGAGAATAAACAAGGCAGATAAAGTTTCCTAACACCAGCAAGAATGATGGTATTTAGGAATATTGCTGGCATTACAATGAAAGGTAAACCAGAGCAAGCTGACAGTCTTTTGCTTCAAAGTCCAAAATTCTATTTATGCTCCATATGCAGTTTGCATTTAATGTGTCACTCGTGTGGAGTCAGACTTCATGTCTCTGAGATGGTCAAATCCATTTCTGAATAGCTCTGTTTAACATCTCAGACGTCTGAGGAGTGAGAATCCACAGATTTGCTCCTTTGCAGGCAAAGTTTCCTCTCAAGGGAGATGATCTCACCACTGCATCAGATCTGCATCTTCGACACAGGAGGGAGAAATTCTCAGTCTGAGTGAAGCTGCTTTGCCATTGATGGAGCCTGGCTGACAATAAAACACGTATGTGATGCTCCAATAAAGAACTCCCCCAGCCACTTTTTGTTTCTGTGCCTTTTACCTGAAGATGCACTCACTAATTCACCCAAAACTCTGTCAGTGTTTGCCTGAATTAAACCCACAGTATGCAAGGATTCTTTGGGGTCCTATGGACCCCAAATTGAAAAGGGTTTCATGTCTTCAGCACTTATTAACACCAGTCTCAGGATGAAAAGCAATGTCGTGACTCTCACGCCTGCCCACACAGCCCTTCTGCATTGCCCACCTCTCCCAAGAGCATTCAAGCCACTGTTGTTGAGGAGTTGTTTCTGCTGTAGACTCCAGCAGCCTGACCACCTGACCAAGAGGGAGGTGGATGGCTCCCTCTTGGTAATGGGGAGGACTTTGAGGAAGTAATCGGGTCTGGCAGAAATGGGAGTGAAACCCACCTCCCCCCTTACTGCCCACTCGCCTCCTGCAGCAGGGGCCTGGGGAGACACAGCTCAGCCTTGCAGCTGGCCATGGGGAGTCATGCTGCTGAGCGGGACCCCAGCTCACAGAACAGCTCCCTGCCCACCCTCCTGACAAGGAGACAGCCATCAGGGAGTACCCCCATCCAAAGTTATTTTGGGGGAAATAAGTTTTCCCTTTTCATAAAGGGGGCATGACAAACCTGGGCTAAGTAAAGTGACCCTAGCAACGTGTACCAAATGTGTTCATGGAACATTTTAGCCTTGGCAGACCACTCCAGAGTGTGACAATCACTAACAAGGGTTAAAAAACCCCGCACACCCTCATTTTTCTACCACTCAAAGCATAGGCAGATCTTTTCTTCACACCCTGAAGAACATCTCTCCAGCTTTGCTCTGAGCCCCTTCCATAAAAAAGCAATGAAGAATACTCCTGATGCACAGTAAGCAAAAGCAAACTAAACAAGCAGCATCTCCACAGGCTTCATGGGTTTTTGTTATACCACCAACCCCACCAGGCAATGCAATTTCCTTCCCAGTGTCACCCCTCCCACAGGAATGGGCCAGGCTGGGCATTGCAAATGAGTAATCACAGCATCCAGGGAAAACTTGGGCAGCTGCATGCATTTAGGATTTCACTGAGTGAAAGCAAATAGAGAGGTTTGTTTTTCCCTTGGTGCTCCTTTTCAGAGTAATTTCACAGCTGAAAGGCAGTTAGGGTCAATTTCCCATAAGAAAACTCCTTTCTCTATTGTCCTACAGGACAATTATTTCATAACTACCACCTTCATTAAAACAGCACTCTAAGTAACACACAGAACACATTGAGGTGAAAGGGACCTTCAAAGGCCATCTAGTCCAACCCTCTTGCAGTGAGGAGGGACATTCTGCACTAGATCAGTTTGCTCAGAGCCTCATCAGGTGTGGCCTTGAATGTCTTCAGAGACGGGGACTCATCAGTCTCTCTGGGCAACCTGTGCCAGTGTCTCATCACCATCATGGCGAAGAACATTTTCCTAGCATCTAATCAAAATTTGTCCTGCTCTAGTTTGAAAATATTCCCCTTCCTCCTAACACTAAATACCCTAGCAAACAGTCCTTACCCAGCTTTTTTTGTTCACTTTTCAGCTGCTCCCTAGTATTTTGTGATTCTCACACCCAGGCTAAGCTGAATGCAAAACTCATCTCCTGCTACCCCAAAAGCTCCTCTGGAGTCACCTGATCCTGGGCAGCACTGCTAGGAGAAGACAGTGGCTCCAGAGCATCCCACTCACACCAGGACTGGGAGGGATGAGGGAATTCACACCCTGCAGCAGTAATGCCAACCTCTGCTGTACCTGGTTGGCATGAAATAGCCTGAAGAGGGGAGGACAACAGCTTGAGTCCTAAGGCACACTTGGATTTTGATTAAATTGTGTTCAGCTAAAGTTGTCTGTGTACAAATGGGAGTTTCTCATGTTTGAACTGGAATAGGAGGAGAGATACAGCACTCTACAACAGACAGGATGCTTCAACTTAAGTATTTTTTTTCCCTCTCCCACCCAAAGCTCTGCTCTCCTTCGGTTCCCTGTGCAGCATGGCTCTGGAAGTTAATGCTGGGGTCTGTTCTTCCACAGACGCATATATAACCAAATCCATGCCAGAATAACATGCTTTTAAATTGTGTAAGTGTGTGCACAAACATCAAGTTTGCTTTGAAAACACTCCTTTAGCTGAAGTGCAGCTGAAGTATGCCATCTCCTTCACTCATGGGGTTGGTTTGTGATGGGGGCTGGCCTCCAGTCCTACACCTGCCTCCATCCTACTGCTAAAGCCACTGTCATTAGGTGTCCTTTCTGGGTCTCGTTTCATTTTCCCTCTGTGAACTCAGGCAGCAGGTGTCCTGCTCCCCTCTGCTCAACCTGCAGGTAGATCGACCAGTAAGCACAAGTCCAGTTGCCCTTACAGCTTTCCTGAAAACACACCCCGGGGGATTGCTCCAAGTGGCTGTTAAGGGCTAACTGCAGCACTTTAATTAATCTGTCTCCCTATCCCACCAAGACGTAGTGCTGCTCCCCAAACCGGGAGGGTTTTTTCTGGTGGAGCTGGGAGCGGGGGGAGGTAGACGCCTGCTGAGAAGGGCAGAGGGCTTTTACCCCACACCGATACGACCCTCACAGGAGCGGGGGAACACACGGAAGAGGGAAGAGGAAGCCTACGCGAAGAGGGATGCCCAGGGATGTCCGCGCAGGCCCGAGGCTGGGTGATGGATTGCCGAGGCGGGGGAGCCTCCTGCTGGAGAGATCCTGCAAGGGGAAGGCGAGGGACGCGGCGGTTCCCTTCGCCCTCCCGGCAGGGATGAACCCCTCTTCGCGCTCAATTTTTGGGAAACATTTCCACCTCAACCATCCAGGCTGCCACCCTGCCACGCCTTCTCTCCTTCCCCTCCCTCTTCCAGCCCCCTCCTCACGCTTGCTCCTTTGCCTCCAGACGCGGAGGCCTGGCAGAAAACATGGCCATAGAGAGCCGGTGGCATGAATGTCGCCGCAGGCACTCCCGGTCTTTGGGGCTGGGGTGCACGTCCTGCGCTCTGCGTTGGTACCAGCTGAAGTCGCTGGGAGCGCTTCCCATCACAGCGCTGGGTAATGTCTTGGCTGTTTCCTCGTCATGGGGCTCCGTCTTAATCCTTCCTTCTTGGTGTCACGCTCCAGCTGGGACTCCCTACACCTTGAGCTTAAAGAAAGGGAGCGAGGACATGGAGAAGGCTGTGGGGGAGACCTTCTAACCTCTTCCACTACCTAAAGGGGATCTATAGAAGGGATAGGGAGGGACTCCTTCTCAGGGAGTGTAGTGATTGGATGAGAGTTAACTGTTTTAAGCTGAAGGAAGGTTGATTTAGATTAGATATTAGGAAGAATTTTTTCACTGCGTTAAGGTACTGGAACAGGTTGCCCAGAGAAGCTGTGGATGTCCCATCCCCAGAGGTCAAGCTGAATGGAGCTTTGAGCAACCTGGTCTGATAGGAGGTGTCCCTGACTATGGCAGTGGTGTCTGGAACTAAATGATCTTTATGGTTGCTTCCAACCTAAACCTTTCTGTGATTCTCTGATTTTGTACCAAAGTGCAGAGCAGTGTCTTCCACAAAACATAACCAAGCAAGCTCAGCTCCTGCAGCCAGGAAGTGTTAATGCCATGGGCATTTAAATAGGTGAGATGTGGAGAAGTGTGTGTTTGACTGTCCTGGTGTTCTTTCTTTGTGGGCATCTGGTCTCCACTGAGTCAGACACAGACCAGGTAAGCTGCTGGTCAGAGCTCACACAGCTTGCCCAAGCAGAGCTGAGGAACAACTTCATCTATGCTATGGGCTCTGACAGATCTGCTCTGGGACTCTGCCAACTCCTCTAAGGCGTTGCCACTCCCAGATGGCTGCTCTTGTCCCTCTGCCAGGAGCTACTATGCTTCCTGGCTGGAGTGGGAGGAGGGGTATCTGTCTGGGCTTCATCCACCATAAGACACTGCTGGCCTCCCCAGCATGCTCTCAGTTGAGAGGATGGACCATAATGTCAAGTGGCTGAGATGCCAGTGTCCAGGAGGATGTCCAGAGGAGCAACAGAAGGTTGCCAAGGCACATGAGGGTGGTGACACTGCCAGCTTCTGCTGCTTGGGCTTGTTGGCAGCTTGTTTGCGTAGGTATCAAAAGCTGAGGAATGAGTGTGTTGCGAAATTGTACCATCACTTACTGAGCACTGATTTCCTGTGCCTTACCTATGATAATTACTCCAATCCATTAGATTTCTTTTGGGCCATAAAGTCTTCTTATTCCTACTGGGATGCCCCTAGATCTGATCTCCTTTGTGTTGCAGGAGTGATTTTTCCAGAGTGGCTCCTCAAGACCTGGCACAGGTGACTGGAGCTCCCCTTTGGGCACCCTCCAGCATGCAGCACAAATCTTTCTCTTTCCTAGCTCAGTCTGGGTATCACAGGATAGACATGACCCCAAGTCATTGCAAATCGCTGCACAGTGAAAACTGGAATTAATTCCTTTTGAACCCCAGCTCTTCTCCATTGACTCTGATGGGTTTGAGGATCTTGAATCACAGGGGAAAACACAATATCTCTTAATCCTTCCAGAGGAAAAAAGCAAAAAAATCTCAGAGCATTGGAGCAGCCCAACTTTATTGGTGTATTTTGCCCACATAGAGTATGATGTAACTCAAGCCCTAAGTATGTGCTTGTATCCTGGAATTAATTGCTTCACACCCCTCATCACTCACAGCCCTGTTACCATTCCCAGCAGCTCCGGGCTGTGTTCCTTCTCCCACTGGATGGGCAGCTCAGGCAGCAGCTGTGTGGTGTGTGCAGATCCCATCACAACTGCCCAGCACATTGGCCTGCCAAGGAAAACCCACCCCATGCCCTCCCTCCCCTGGGTGGTTATTAAATGCTGACAGGGAACAAAGTGGCGGCCAGGGAGGGAGCAGTGCTGGGAAGAGTGAGACCAGATGCCTTGGAGAGAAATACCTAAAAGCTCCCATGGCCGGCAGCCAGGGCTGGTTTCAGTGCAGAGGGCTTCTGCTCTTGGATCAGGGCTGGTGGGATGGGGAGCTCCAGGCTGTGCCGAGGGTTGGGAAGGGAAAAATAATTCCCGACGTGGTTTTATCAGCAACATTAAGTCATGTGTGGGCTTTTTTCCCCAGCTCTGGGCCAGCTGGAGCAAAGCCCCGTGGGAGGCTGGGCAGGAGGATGTGGTCCATGCCATAGCTGCTGCATTCCTTGCTCCCAGGTGAAATCCAAGGCTGGGCCTCAGCTGATAAGGCACTTTGATGCCTTGAACACACTGCTATGGCTGGGAGAAGGAGGCATGCTCACTGGCAGCACTGGCCAGCAAGCACTGAGTGTGAGCCAGAATGGGACTGGCCAGGCTCCCATGACAGGGCTGCAGCTCCAGCCAGGACTTGGCCCTCCTTCAGGGATTCCTGTCTGCTGCCTTCTGCTTCTACTGGAAAACTTTTCCTTAAGTCTGCTAAATTTCTTTTAGGCAGACTTTTGACTGTACGTCAAAACTCTTGCAGGCAGCGCACCCATGCTGGATGGCAGGACAACCCCTGGGCCTCACAGGGACGTGGAGCAGTGCCCATGACCCCTCAGAGCCAGATGACCCCTCAGAATGGCATTGCAATTCCTACAGAGGCATGGCAGAGGTCATCTATTTAAAGCTATTTTAACACATCATGTCTAGCACTTGGGTCAGGCTGCACCTTTTCCTTGGGGTAAAGTTACTATCTCCCCGCCCCCAGCTGCTGCTTTCTCCATGAAAAGAAGCTGGAGGAGGGGACTAAAGCAAAGACTTGGGCTGGAGCAGTGGCACAGAGGCCAGGTTGCCACTTAGCTCCCTTCCCACTGTGGATTCTGCCTCTGATGAGTGCCAAAATCTGCAGTGACTGAGTTCAGGAAGAAACAATATGCAAGTTTCACCCATTGGAAAATGCCAGTTTCACACAGACTGTTAGGAAACATGTACAACACAGTCATCAGATTAATTTTATTAAAAAACCCCTTGCAATAAAATTCCTTGGAATTCACCATCTTTAACTTTTTCAGAGTTGTAATATTTTACTAGTACATAATAACACAGTCTCACATATTTACATTATAATCCTCTATATAACAAAAATAGCCATGTTGTACTACTGGATAATGTTTCCAAATATTAGCCTCAACGTTTTGTTTTGGTACTTCCCTCAGCTGAGTCACTCACTGTCCATGCTCTTTAGCATTTACAGTATATAACAAAGCAAGAAGGAAAAAAAAAAAAAAGCAAAAAGAAGTGTGTGCCTCGTGATTTCAGGCAAGTCCCTTTAGGATGGTAGTTCTCTGACTCCCACATTTTTCAAGAGAGATAAAGTGCATTGGAGGGGGAAAGATGTATAGGTTATGAAACATCAGCAAAGAGTTAAAGCATATTTGCTATCCTGTACTGAAAGAAATGCTAGGAAAAAAACAAAAGGGCTCACTTCACAAACCGCTACTGCACTCTTCTGGCAGTGAGTCACACGTAGCAGGGGAAAAAAAATTAAGGAACTACAAGAAAAAGAAGTGCCTGTGCAAATGCCACTGTGTGATTTCACTGTGGTCTTTCGGTAGGTGTTTTGCAAACCAAAACACAGCTGTCTGGCAAAAGACATTTTATTCTGTTTTAATGTGAAGATGAAGAGTTGTTTCCCCACCCAGAAGAAACACAAGGTGGTCAGCCTGCAGAGAATGAGGGCCTCACCAGCAAAACAGCTTCCATCAAAGATAGCCTGCCATCCTGTGGGAGCCACAGCAGCTGGGTGTGACAACCCTGACATCCCCCTCCCACCTCCAGGCCACATCAGGCCTGAAGGCCTCCCATTAAACCCAGGGCAGGACTGATCACCTTGAAGAACTCCACTGGGACAGCTGCTGTCTCTGCACTGGAAGTTATTTTGTTAAGTTGTGCACTCATTCATATAGTATTTATTTAGTTTGGGATTATTCTTCCCTTTTTAACATCAGCATTTGCTGTGCAGCTCTGCAGCAGGTGAGAAGGAACTCAGCTGGAAAAAGCTCTGAAGCATCACTGAAATCCAGAATACTTCTGCTCTGGATGTTCAGGAACTGCATACAAATGGGATGCCACTTTTTTTTTTCAGTTTGCTTTGAAATTGTTCTAAATAAAAATAATTATCTTCTGGAAATGGATGGAATGTATATTTTGACAAGTACAAAGCCATTTTAGATGTTCAATAAATACAAGGAACATCTTACTACAAAAATAACAATCCCTCCCACCCACTGTCCCCTCTTTACATCACTAGTTATAAAATGGTACAGTCATTTCAGATTCCTAACATGAAAACACCAAGAGAGGATGGTATAATGCACACATACAAAACATTTAGGTATTTGATGTCTGAAATAACTGTATACATTCAGAGCAAACAAGCAGTCTTGCTATTGTGTTTAACAAGAAATAAACCAGAAATGGAAAATGTTACTTTTTAATTTTTCCTTTTTTTTTTTTGCATTCACTCCAAAAACAAATAAATTTCACCAATTCGCAATTAAAATAGCTGAGAAAAAAAATTAATTTCACGTGGAAAATTCTTCTGTTTGCTTTAGATTCTGAATCCAAAGCATCTTTCATTCGTCTTTCTTCTCTGTTTCTCCCTTTGGAATTCAGCTCCAGCTCAGAGAGCTTTCTTTTTTTCATTTTAGAAAGAAGTGCCAAGGAGAAGGGGAGAGGAGCGGGTTTCCAGCCCGCAGGGGAAGTGTGCAGCAGAGGGCAGCCGTCTCCCTCGCTCTACATCCCAGCCCGCTGCTGCCATCTGCTACACCAACAAAATCCAGGCTAAAAACTCCATCTGGCGTTCCTCTCTCAGCTGCGAAGCTATCCATTAGTTCAGGTAAAATAAAAGTAGTGCTTGTGTTAGATCAATTATTCCAATTTTAAAAGCCAGCAAAAACGCCACCTCCACCCTCATTTTCCTTCATCTCCAATGCATTTCTTAAGTGTTTTTCCCAGCGTGCATTAACAAAGCCTATTAATTTCTGTTACACTGGTTGTCCCAGTGCTTCTGCATTTGGCTTTAAACTGAAAGAGCAGAGATTTTGATTAGATATTAGGATGAAATTTTTACTGTGAGGATGGTGAGGCACTAGAACAGGCTGTCCAGAGAAGCTGTGTATGCCCCATCCCTGGAGGAGCTCAAGGCCAGGCTTGATAGGGCTTTGAGCAACCTGGTCTGGTGCAAGGGACCTCTGTCTCTGGCAAGGGGGTTGGAAATAGATGATCTTTAAGGTCCCTTCCAGCTCAAACCATTCTGTATATAGAAAAAATATAGAGAAAACCACATTTTCTATAAAGCAAAACACACTATGCTAGCTGTGAAACCAGCAGTCCTGGACAGTGCTGATTATGAAGCAGCCTGGCTGCCCTGAATCTGATGAACCCCCTGGGCTATCTTCCATTAAGCCCTTAAGCTGAACTTTGGCTGGATTCTATCCCTCAGCATGACCTAGAGCAGCCCAACCCACGACAAGTGACACGGGCAGCGCACAACACAAGAGAGGAAGTGGCACAGCATTGTATCCCACGGTCCCCATCACTTACAGCACAGGCTTACATGAGGGCAAACACTTGTGATAGGGGCTGGGGAGGAACTACCTGGACCTCTCTGCCTTTTCGCTCCTGCAAAATGGATGCTTTCCAACAGCAAACCAAGCCCTCCTGTTCTCCTCAGCTTATTCTGGCTTTTATTCCTAGCAGACTGGTAACTTTGTCCCTACAAGAACAACATATGTTTAAAGAAAAGTCCATTATTGCTAAAGAATAGACACCAATAAATGACTGTTGGGTTTCTCGTCTTGTCCAGTCTATAAATTCCTATTACTGGCTTACTTCAAGTGATATGCTTAGTCATTAGCTTTTCTGTGAAAGAAAGAGTATCTTACAAACAAATCCTGGGAGATTCCCGGCTGCCTTGGGTTGGAAGGCATTTCCTGCTGTTGGGCAAAACCTCTATTATCATTTCAGTACAGGCCCAATGTCACATCGCAAGGACCAGCAGTCCAGAGATTTATATATATATATATAAAGATGTGTGCCTGATCTTTGCCTTTTAACCATGGAATCCACTCAAAGGACCGGTGAGTATTATTCAAAGTACAAAAAGCTTGTATGGCAAAATATCTGGAAAATCTGTAAGACGGCTGCACTCCAGGTTTAACAAGAGCAGCAAAGAAAACAGACTTTATGGAAAATCTGTAACTGTGTTGTGCTGAGGACTAAAAGCACTTAGAAGTGTTAAGCCATCTGCAGATACCTGCCAGGGCAACCCGCCCATATGCAAAGGTCTTCTGGGTTAGACATTTATCAAACTAGACAAGCATTTCTTTTTATTTAGCAGGGGAGAAAGGAGAGTGGGTTAACAGGTTTGACAACAAAACCTGTGGATCACAAAACACATTCTTTGAAATTCTGAGTTGCATCTGTCTCTGGTGCCTGGGTTAATTTTGCTAACAAATCAAGAATGTATCCCAAACAGACTGCCCCTTCTTGCAATGACTTCCTCTGGACCTGATCCAGGGGTCATTAGTGAGATCTGAGGAACCTCTTTTGTGATTTCAATATTCTTTTTTTCCCAAATTGCCTCTATAAAGCCTTCTCTTTTAGTGCCACAGCCTCCCTCATATAAAAGGTCTAAAATTGGCAGCTCCTTCTGTTTTCACAATAATACAGTTTCCATAGTCATATGGATGTACTTTTATGCGCATACATGGCAATTCAATTCTATGGAATGCTTAAGGAATGAAATGCAGTGCTATGATTATCCTGATCCTGGTTTTGAGGCTCTAAAGCACTCAGACAATAAAAAAATACCCCAAACCCTCAGCAAGTGACAGATCTATATCCCCACCAGAGCAGGTCAGCTATGAGGAAGGGATACTGAGCTCACGCCTTGCACATCTACATGCAAACATCACGTTGTTTTTGAGTGCAAAATTCTGCCTGTAGTTTTTTATGTATCCCACCTAATGAGCAGACCCTTGGGAAGGCAATTTAGTGAAACCCATGAAAATCAAAGGGCATGGAGATTGCAGTCCCCATCAGCCCAGACTTCATCCTGCAACCCAGCCCGAATCACTCTCTAAAAAGAGCCTCAGGTGACAGGAAAGGAGGATTTCAGAGAGACACAACAGTTTAGTGACAGGAGCCTCTTTCTCAGAAAGCTGCACCATCCTTTTGCCACCAGCTCTGTGCAGAAGGTGCCTATCTGCCCCACTATTAGCTTTTTGGGTGGGCAATCACAGCGTGAACCTGCAGAACTATTGCATGAGCACTTACTTGTTCATCAGAGGGCACCAGAGGATTTTGTTTTATCCTGGCTGTATACTAAAGGCTGTCTTCCCCTGAAGATAGCCAGAGTGCTGTGTCCTCAGCATCTGAATCCCACATATTTCATTCTGGAGCCTAAGATAGTGGGCAGCAATACTGAGGGCTCGTGCAAAGCTCAGGAATGGACCTATCTTGCCCAAAGCTACAAATTGGGAAGTTTAATTTTATCCTGTGGAAATCGCAGTGGAGAGACCCATGTGAGCAAAAATGTGCATGGGCATGCAGATCTGCAGAATTAAGGCTTTCTGTACAAATGTACATCTAGGGGGAATGTCCCTTGGTATTTATGAAGCACCTCAAATTTTCAAGGCATTTCACAGGTTATATACACAAAGGATATTGTCAGCCTTAGGAAAACATTTCCACTTGACACACAGGCTTAATTATGCTCACGGAAGACCTGTTGAAAATAATGTGATTTTGGTACAAGTCCAAAGTGCTTTTCTGAAAAAAGACAGAACAAAACATTTCTTTAAGTGCTTTCTCAGGTTCTGGCTTCACTGATGTGTGACCTGGCATTGCACTTGTAATCACTTAACAGTGCTCAGAGCTAGAGAACACCTGAGGTCAGGGACAGGAAAACATCTTTACTGCGCAGAACTGCACGTAAAGCTGGGTAAACAAAAGCAGACAGGCTCCTGACCTGGATTTGCCAGGAGGCCTCTTTGGAAAGACCAGAATATGGTGATAACATAAAACCATCTCACACAGAGTAGCACCCAGCCTCTGGTGCATGAGGAGCCCAAGGGACCACATCTAGTATGGTATACTTCAAAAAAGAGCCCACACAGTGCAAAACCCTTCACTGACTCCTAGTAATACAGACAGGGCCATCTATGTGATGCCCCATTGAATCCTTTCATGAATTTGCTGGGAATTTCACCTCCTGCTTTACTTTTCCAAGCACCTTGCTTGCTCTGCTGTGCTATGGGTGACTACAGCAAGAGATAACTGACCAATCTGTCCACTGAGATTAACTTAATTAAGTTTGTGAAATAAAACAAAGGCTTGCAACAGGTCCTCTGAAAACTAAACGGCTGGGCCAGAAGTCTTCTGTCTGTGTGCTGGGCTGCAGCAGGCACATGTTAAAGGATTACCAACAACTTAGACATTATGTTTGTGATGTTCCTGTAACATGTTGCACCCAGGCTCCAGTGCTGGAGAAGATATCATACCAGTGTGTGTACTTTCCATAGGGAGAACCTGATTGCGCATTAACAGCTTCCCTTTTTTCCCTGCAGTCCTTTGAGATAGAATTAATTAATTTGAGATAGAATTAGTGCAAAGGGTCAGTATTTGGTGCAGGCACCACTTAAATCCTGTTTCAGCATTATTTCCAGAGCTTAAGTGGAGCTGATGCATTACTTTGTGCAGAGGTGAATTTCAGCATTGTTTCCCTTGATGTTGTGGGCCTTTCCCACAGCAGCAAGGGACAGAGAAAACATTAAAGAATAAAGAAAACATAATTACAGAACCACAAATATCGGCATGACTGACCTAGCTGTGCCCTCTCTTGACTTTCTTTTTAACCAAGAGGATTTCCAGCTGCTTGTATCTCTTTAATTAAAAAGAGATGTCCTTATAAGTGGCTTATAAAAATGTAATGGCAGATTTCCGGATCATGGTTTTGAAGAATGATTAGGCTGTGCTCCTTTGCCTCAAAGTTACCCTGCAATTTATAGACTAAGAACATCAGAAAAAAATTAAGCTATAAAATGAACTGAGTTTTAACTGGATTGAAAAGCATGGAATACAATCTATCCTTCTTCCTGCACTGAAGAAACAAGTTGGACAAAATTTTAAGAATAGTTCTAAACACATTTGTTCCTGAATAAGATCTGACAAAACCAGTTTTGTCTGGAAGCTGGTTTCCACATCTAAGGAATAAATCCACAAGGAGATGAAATGCAGCAAGAACCCTAATAGCTGTGTTTTAAGACGCTGCCATGACACCATGAAGTCAAAATGTTTGACCTCTCCATGAAATTTCAATGTCAGATGAATCGTTGATTCCATGGAACTTATTCAGGAGACAGTAATGTGATTCAAATCATCTGACTGTCAACCAAAACCATTTGCTTTTGTGTAACAGTAAACTAAAAATGCTTCTTTGCAGTTGAGTATTATGACTGCAAACCAAAATCATATGCCAAACAAGTAACAGTAAGCTTTTATCTGGAAAGCACAGCCCAGGCTGAACTAAATAATCATCACAGGTCAGTATTAAGTGTTTCCATTTATGTTAGTTCTGTTTATTTTCCAATTCCCTCCCCTCTATCCAAAATATTTTGGTATATATACACCTTTATACAAAAAGTATGCCATTATGCTTGCAACAATGTTGACAGGGACTCTGGAGGGATTGAACTGTGATGGATGACAAGCAGGCAAAAAGTGCCACAAAAACGTAAGAAGTGAAATGCACCGGGAAGTAAACCCTGAACAAACCAGGGAGTAAACATTTCAACCTGCTTAATTAGCAATTTCTGACGCTGATCTCAGCATCTCCAGACCCTTTCTAAGAGTATTCCTGTCACCCATGAAATGCTCAGTTGTCAACAAGCAGCCTCTGGCAACCTGTCAGACACTTGTTCAGTCTACTGGTCAGATTTTGGTCTGTAAAATTAAGAAAAGACATGATGTTACACTAGATGTTCTTTTCCAGCTACTGAATTGTGACTTGAAGGAAGGCCATTAATGTACTGACAACTGCTAATAGCATAAAATATAGCAAAGGACTAAAAGGACGGAGTGAAGCTTTAAGCATTTCTGTCCTTCCTTCACACTGTACGATACTTGTCTAGAACAGAATTTCAAGTAAAAGCCACCATAATGCAGTTTTAACCCAAAACTCAGCTATCTCTGTTAATTTAAAGCTGCTTTACAAATACAGGCCTTCAGACCACACCAGTTCTAAGGTTCCCACTTAATGGGAGCAGGTTTCACATTAATGCAGGCTGCTAGTGCCCCATCCTTCTGAAGCCATGTGTACTTCATGCAGAAACAGCAAGGCTGTCTGGAGTCAGACCATAAGGTGACCAGTGAATGGGGAATTCAGATTTCTGGGTTGAACTCTTGAAAAAGCTGGGGTCAGTCATCAAAGCCAGAGTGTCCATCCATAACAAACTATAAACAAACAAACAAACAAATATAACAAACATATATCTGGTCAGAAAAAAAAATCAAAAAACCAAAACCAAGCCCCCAATGGAACAAGTGTAGAAAACACTCAAGCTGTCATTTCAGTTGCGTATTTATGAGCCACTGAAGAGTTACATGACTGCTCTCAAGCAGGTGGGTAAACTGGAAGTGTTCACCTCTCATGTGAACCAAATGAAGGTATGCAGATGATGAAACCGCATCCAGGCAGATACAACTGTTGCTATTGCTTCTCGTGACCGTCTCAGAATGGAGTGTGCAGGAGTGACAGTGCTCTGGAGGCATGTGCATGACTGGTCCAAATCCTAGAAAGCAGACTCGGTCCCTCCCTGTGGCCCTCCCCTGTAGTTTAGTGTCGGATCTCTGTTTGTTTTTCAAGACTTCACCTCTTCGCAGTCTTGATCAGTGGAAAGCTCCACATCGGACAGTCCAACCTCCATTGCCATAATCAATGAAATATCTGAATCACTGCTAACTGCTGGCTCCTGCTCATCTGTGAGGATAGAAAGACAGGAAAAGAGCATTATGGTCACATCTTGATGTCAACATATTACTATTTTATAGCATTTCTCTAGCACTAAGGTTGGGCTTAGATTCCAAACTTTGCTCTTATTCAGTATCTGTCTAAAGGATTAAAAAAAATACCACAAAGTTCAAGCCATTAGTAGCAAGAAACATGATGACAAGGAGCCTGTATGGGTAAAACTCTCTTTTTCGCATAATCCTGCCAGAGGTCTCCATCCAACCCATGCATCTTCATGACTTTCCTCCCCCCACCTAAGCATTTCCCTCCCCATTCTCTTCCAGCTCCTCAATCTGGCATCATCCTACACTCCCACAAAAGCAGCAAGTTAAGGACAAAGTCACAGGCACCTGGTGGAAAACAGGAAAACACTTCCATTAGGAAAACAATTCTAGCAGGAAAAAAATTTGCCTGAACCATCATTAGGTCACAGAATCTGTTTTAGCAGAGGACACTAGGCCAGTGTCTGGAAGGAGCAACATAGGT
Organism: Turnix velox; assembly: GCA_013400935.1. NCBI lineage: Eukaryota > Metazoa > Chordata > Aves > Charadriiformes > Turnicidae > Turnix > Turnix velox. Next base: position 506,696 of record VZTY01003227.1, read on the forward strand.
GTCACAAGTTCTGCCCTAGGTCTCAAGACCAGGCAACCTGCCTTCTGAGGTGCCTTCCCTTATCCTTTTCCAATCTCTTTTCTATTCACCCTTTCCTGTAATATGAAGATACCTTGGCGGTTCTTGATCCATATTGAAGAGATTCACCTTATTCTACCACAATCCCACACACAGTAAGAGATTATTGACTTCTGACAAACTCCAAGTCCCACCAAAACTACAAGTGTAGGAGTAACAGCTTGTTTTTGCTTTGATTTCACAGTGCCTACTACACGCAAATTTAGTAGCAGATATAAAGCCAACACTTTTCAAAGGACTAAAAGCCAATTTTCTTTCAAAAGCAATCAGAAGCAGCAAACACATTGGTTCATCTCTGGGAAAATTTTCATAGGGACAGAAATTGCACAGGTGGCTGCGTCCCTGAGAGAAAAGATTGATGGTTCATATTTTCAAGTGGTTTAACTACAATGATGATGTTTATAGTGTAACAATACAATGCATTTAAATTCGTGGCAGTTTTTCCTTTACATTTTTTTAATCATACAATGGAAGCAGAGCTTGATGGATGCTAAGAAGTCCAAAAGTTGAATATCTAAGAATTAATTAAGACAGAAACATTACAGAGGAAGCAGGAAAATAACAAATCCTCACAGTTTAATTATACACTTGATGCTAAGTGAGCACAATTAGTCCCCTCTCAAGAGCTGCATGATTTTTAAATCCTTTTTACAGGAAAAAAAAATCTATTTATTTGTGCAGGGATTAGACCTCGTGTGCTGAGCATGGTCTATAATATTCAAACTGAAAGAGCCAGTGCTTTCCTTCACACACCTTCCCAATTTAACCCTGGATTATTTTTATACCCTCTCTTGATTGCAAGATAAATTATTAATGCACCCAGACTCCTTATACCTGTCTATTCCCCCTCCACCCCTTCCCATCAATATGACAACAGTAAAGCATTTCAAGGCATTGCTTCTGATTATAAATGTTTCCACTGGAGGTAGAGGAAGTACTGACAAACTCAGTATCTCCCACAGACTTCAGTGCGCTTCAATTACACCGAACCATTAGGTGAACTGCTAGATCCAAGAGTACAACAGTGCATCAACTACACCTCCAAAAACTAAACTATCATCTGTAGCAGTAATATCTTACAATGATGTGGTTCCAGACCACTATTTATCATTCCTCTATGACTAACAGGATTCTTAAAAACAATGAGAATGATGCTTTAAATGTCAATGTAAGAACAAATTTGTATTTGCAAGAAATATTTCCTGAGGCTCAGCACTCTTGAGAGAAAGGTGATGCTCCTCTGGACAAGCTGTGCACCATCCAGGACTGGCAGGATGGTGACAGCCACAGGCATGAGGAAGAGGCAGGCTGAGCTGCCAACACCAAATGTCAGACCATCAAACGAGAAGCATTTATAGTGCTGAGATGGTATTTCAGTTACTGTTGTTTCTTCTAGGGTTGCACAGCAGAAAAAAAAAGATCTCAACTGAGCTGAAGACAGGCAGATAGAACAGAAGCAGATTTGCAGCTCCCTAACCCACACACACAAGTACCCGCTTACCAAATCAGCAAACTTGGGTTTTACATTAAAAAAATCCTGAACAATTATCCAAGTTCTTGGATGTTAGTCTTTCCAACGTGCATGCTTTGCAATTTGTCTTCTTTAGGACTGAAGTGTACGTCAGTAGGAACAATGAATGAAAGATCCTAAAAATACCCAAGCCTATGCCCTGGCATTGCTTTCCTAGTTCTATGAAAGAGCTTGAAAACATTTCTTTCCTGATAACAGTGCAGCAGTTGAAAATACTAAAGCCACAGCCTCCAGCTTCAGCAGAACAGGGAGAAAAACTTGGACCTCACCACCCTTTACACCTTCCCTTTCATGGATGGGGTCAGCACTGACATTTCTTTAGAAGCTGCAGACAGCACATGAGAATTAATGTATCCCTCAGCAGTAACTCCTTGCTCTTGTAAACAGAAGTCCTACTGCTGATCCCAAGATGCAGGGGATGAAGCTCTGGAAGGATGCAAAAGTGACACCAGATACAGATCAGCTGTAGGTAACTCTGGCTCTAAGGTGTAGGGGTTATCTCACTGTAGCTCCCCCCCACAATATAGGCTTTCTAGACTGTGGTGGCTTTTTTAAAAAAAAAATAATTATTTTTTAACCAGCTGCTCAGTTAACATGAACCAGCACAGTTAGTGACATTTATTAAAGGTAAACACTCCATGGCTAAACTGCAAGTGCCAGAAGCTTAGCCTGCATTTTGTGTCCTTGGTTTTAGGATCCTATTTACAATGACAAAGCTTATACGATTAGGCAGCAGCTACAAGAGACGCCTGACTCACTTGAAACAACTCTTATGACCATTCCACACGTTTTGTGAAATTTGCTTTTCTTCTTAAAGCCCTCGAGTCAGGTAAGGATTTCAACTTTCTGCAAAGAGCTCAGTTTTCACTGAAAAACAGATGAATCTCAAGAAGCAAATAAAGAAATAAGAGTTAAAAACTCCAAATCCCTGATTTCTAGGCAGATTTTCTGTTGGAGTATTTGACTAGTGTTCTGAGATGTTCGAGACTGGCATTCCTGTCCAACAACAGACACTGTAAGACTTAAACTGTGGTTTATAGCATTTCATGCCACAGGCATAAAAGCCTTTTGCTTAATGAAGCAGAAGGCACATCCCAAGCTGCTTTTCAGCTCGAGCCCCAGTGCCTGTAGCAGGCAACTGCAGACCTCACTGCCACATTCCTCTCGTGTCAGCGATATGCAATACACCCCAGCACGCTGCCTGCTTCCAGACAGACTTTTCCCACTTGCGTCTATTCCCTGACACACATTCCTCTGAGAGATGCAATGAAACAAACTCTTTCTCTAGCCAGTGTAACTTTAATCAACTAAATTTAGATGCAGGAAGAATATCACCACAAAACTGTCCTACGTAATAGTGATGCAGACCTTACTCATGGACAAGTTCATTACATGATGTTTATATCTGAATATAATCACAATCAAACAAGAGTCAAATCAGCTAATGACTCTAGTACTTCAAAAACATTAAGACTGCATGCCTGTAGCAGGTACCGACTGCTCCTGACACGTGAAGGGAGTCTATAGGTGCTGCACACTAATAAATATTCAAAAAGTAGAAGGTCAGGCAATGGGTTTCTAAGAATCCGATACTGCTTGCAAGAGTCTTGGGAGGGATTCAGGTGTCCAACAGTGAGTGAAAAGTGCATTTACAAAAAACCCCAGGTAAGCACACAGGCATGGGCACAAATGGAGATTTACTTGTAATGCTCCTCTCAAGGATGAGGAACAAACTGATGTAATTGTGGTGGGTTTGGTACTCATGGAGGCCTCACGCCTACTTGACCTCATACTCATCCCAAGGAGGCCAGATCTGACACAGCACTCTGATGTCCCCTGGACATGTGCAGTGCCTCAGGGGTCTCATCAATTGCTCTAACTTGCCCCAGAGGCTGAGCGTCCCCCCAGACTCATGAAACTGGAAAAAATGCAGAACCTCATGATTGGACTAAAAGGTCCACAAGCAATTAGCATCCAGGAAATCATCAGAAAAATAAGAATACTCTAGAATGTGATAAAGAAGAATCTCCTCAGCATTGAAATACAGGTAGGGTTCGTTAAAGACAACAGACTTTTTTCCTTCTCTGGACCTTCAGGTAGTTCTCTCCTGTCACAGTCACTTGTGAGTAAGCAGAGAAGCATTAATCATTACATGCCAAATGAGAGCTGCCACCCGGTGTGTAATTCATCTACTGAAACTGTAACTAAAGCCAGCAGCCTCCTACTCTTGTGGATTAAAAACACAGGCCACAACAATAACCTATTCAGTTGGGAGTCAGTCTCCCTTCCCTCTTTTATTAGCAGCTCTCCACCAGCTAATTCAGCATCCTCAGACCTGCTCCACACACAATTCAACTGTTTAACAGAGCTGTGCAGCTGCCAATGGTTTTCCCCATCTTCTGAGAGTCACAGGAATCAGTCGGTAAAAAAATAACTGCTACTATGCTATTGACTTAGGTGTAACCAATTTGTCAAGATAGAAGGTTGAGCATTTAGCATGAGTCTTGTTAATGTGCAGATCTTCCATTCTTGATGGTAGATGGCCCAGCTTAGAAGAGAAATAAATAAACATCAATTTCTTAATCTAATAAAAAATCTGAGGAAAATTTATCAGTTATTATCCCATAATAACTGTCAGAAATTGTACTGCAGACAATGGGACTCTGCCTAAAACCTTAATTTGGGCAATAAATATACAGCAAAACTTGGCCTTGATTTCACTGTTCATTTTGCATTTTCACTGCTGTGAAATATACCTTATTTCAGAACTCTTTGGTTTCTAACGTGAAATCCCTGGTGACAGGTATTGCTCTCAGATCTAGACAAATAATGAAAATTTATGTGTTAGCATGAACCTTACTCCAGCCTGGAGCTCACTTCTACTAAAAAACCATCACCCCCAGTCATATGTGTCAGAAGCATTTTGCTGCAGAAGAAACCAGAAATATGACCATCTCCCGGAGCTCTGAGGACCTGAGAATAAAATATATCCAGGGGGATTAAAGGCATTGACATGAGACCTTTATCAAAATGGATCCTGTTCAGCAGGAAGCCAGAGCGAATTGCCAACAACTGCAAGCAGTACTGTTGAGATTTTTGTTTCCAGTATCAGAACAGCCAGAACAACATTCATCACATTTGATTTATGACAGGGAGAGACATTTCTAGAGCCCTCTATTTATCTTTGTCTGCCGAAGAATGCACATTACCATGACAGAGTTTGTTACTCCCTCTCATTGCAGACTTGCCATGGCATCACTTTTCTGCTAATAATCTAGGAGGAGGACCACAGTCCTATGAAGTTTGTACCTCAAATGGCAACTCCTTCCACGATATCACCAATAAAATTTATTTTATCACTAAACCCCTTTCCTCTACAAAAAGAACATTGACTCTTAAAATTATTCTCAAATGAATCTTCCAACACTTCTTATTGTATCATTTTATAAATCTCAGATTCCTTCCATATCATCTTGGTAATTCTAACAATTTAGGTCATAACTGTGCTAACAAAACAAATTAAATAAAATGTATGTAAAAGAAACTCCTATAAAATTTCTAAAGAACCAGTGGGAATATGTTTCAGAAGAAGGGGTTATAAAAAACCTGTTAGCAGCACGGTCTTTTTTAACAGAGGCTAATAAAATGGATGAAGAAGTCTGGCTGGCTACAACTGGGAACAAAGTAGTGGGGAACTATTTTATTGTTGTTCCCTAACATCAGAGAGAGATGCATCTGAGCAGTGAGGAGAAAAACTACTTGAGCATGGTGACTCCTTTTGGAAGAAAAGATTAGAGACTTTTCCATAAATAACAAGCCATAGTTTTGTGACCGCAATAGCAACAGGGCTTCATCCAGAGGATAAGGCAGATGACATTTGAAACATGTTGCAAGGAATGCCCAAACATCAGCACACCAGGAAGAACTAAATACAATGACATAGCAAGACTCATTCAAGAGAACATCTCAAAAAATGTGTTTAACTGGATCAAACCTCAAAGTGGTTGAGAGGACTTGATACATGGGCCTTGATATGACATGAAAGACTAGAGAACTTCCAAAGCAAAATTAGGCTTTCCTTCTTCTTGAGTGAAAAGGCAACAACTTTGCTTGCCTTCATCTTTTTCTAAGATACATGTTTTGGGAGAACATATTGCATCTCTTAATGGAAAACAGTCCAAGACATAGATCCTTGTCTTCAAGCATCCTGCAGCACAGAGGTGTAACACCATAATTATCATTCTAGATGTGAGCTACTGAGATGGAGCATCATGACTCTTCAAGGCATTCACCGACACTGAGTGCCCAGTTAAGACACCACAAAACTGATTTTCACTTACATCATTAACCTGCACGTTGTATACCCTAAGCATATCTTCTACACACCTCAGTTACAGCTGTAAGTACTCAGCACTTGTGGAAATCACATCGCAGTAACTCAAGCCAAGCATCAAAAAATGAAAGGGAAATTATTAGCAATACAACCAATTTTCTGAAGACTAAATTTGAAATGTTTTGTACTTACACAATAAACTGTAACACCAGTTACCTGAGAAGAAACTTTGTGTTTTGGCAAGGCTTATTTGGCAAACTTATTTTCCTAAACAGCACTGAAAGTACCAGTATTGAAATGCTCTATCCAAAAAAAGGGGAAATTAATCTGTCCAAATAAGGGCATAAACCACATGAGTTGATAGCAAACACATTTGCTGAAAGGAAGAGTGGAAGAACACATACCAGATGTTATTGCACGGAAACAGTTGGATCTGATTGACTGGAAAAGCAAACCAATTTTTTTCATTTTACATTTCTACCTATCTTTAATGAATATATACTAGCTTCTTGGGATTCAGTCCATGTGTCAGAACACAAGGCCTTTGAAATGCACTGCATGTGTTAACATTATTTTAGGAGTCGACATTTTGGAAATCTGACTAGTCCCTGTAAGAGGCTGGTTGACATTTTGGGAACTCTTGATCAGCTGTCTTAGCAGAGAGCTACTAACCTGCTCAGTGATATAATGAACTTGCCTCTACCAAGTATAACACAAGAAAAATCTAGTATTTTTGTTTTCTGTATTCTTTCCTCTTTATCCTTACTCTGATGGGTCAAGTTCATCATGTTCCTGCCCTGGGATAAGTAGAGAAACTTCTTCTCTGGCCTAGATGTTACAATATGATTTTTTCTTCTCATGACTAGTCTTTCCTCTGTCCTCTTGGAAACTCAGTCAAAATACTTGAAGACTCAATGGAGTCATCACACTAAGGTCACTTGGACCTCTGTGCTCTGATATCAGCTAATCCCCATATTCAAGGTCCTTCTCAGTTTATCTGCACATCTGGTCTGCAATGTATTTTCTTCCATCTCTGGCTGACCCCATTCTTCAGTCCCAAGCTCTCCCTGGTTTGATTACCAGACAAGAATCACTCAATTCACAACCAGGCATCAAGTCTCTTTGCCAAATTACTTTTCCTTTCCCTCTCCAAGCCTTCCCACTGTCTGGAAGGGGACAGCAATAATGTGATGCCACTGCATATCTTCCTTATCCTTCAACACTGGTCAACCTTGGTTCCCAAATCCTACCCCTGGTCAGGTCACCAGAGTCTTCTGAGCCCACAGTAAGTTTCAGAAATAAATCCAAATGCATTTCATCCACCATACAGCTTGTTAGAAATAATTATTATTTACAACGTGTGAAATTATTCAAGAATCTGATTGAAAATCAGAAAATGAAACATCCTATAAAAAGAGAAAAGATTCAAAACTGTAATTACACAATGGATCTTAGTTTCCTTTTGTAATACACTAAGTCGTCAAAGATCTTCAATTCTGGAAGTATTCAACTATTTTTGGTAACACACTGCCTCTTCCTACAGCACTCTAAGAATCGTAAGAAACATTAAGCTTTCCATTTCATGTTGAACAAAAAGTCTAATTCAACTCTTTGCCAAATTCAATCACAAAAAAGTCTCTTAGGTCCAAACTGAACTAAACTCACTACTATTGTGCAGTCCCAAGTGCTGCTACCAACACTTCCATGTGCAGGTATTATTCTCTGCTTATTTCTGTTACTCCATTTAATTTCTAGGCATGCAGACCAAGTTTCTGACTTGACTGAAGTATGATTCCGTGCACCAGCAGCATGACAGAGACAAGCAGTCGAAGTCTGATCCCTCTGCCTCAGCTCTGCTATTCCTTTAATTGGCCAGGGACTTGACTTCATTTTAAAAATGCCTGCAAACTACCTCAGCAACAGTTTTTGCTAGGCTAGCAGCTGAAGGGGCTGGCTCAGTCACAAGGCGAAGACTGCAGCCAGCTTCAGGAATGAAGCATACAGAGAGACAGAAAAGGGAAGGAACCCCCCTGCTCTTGCCTTACATCCAACATCTGCAAGCTGTCCCTGTGGTACCATGATGTCATATGTCTACAACATCAGGTGTGGCAGAGGGACCACTTTCTCATTTGGTTTTCTTAGCAGCTGCCTGATGCTTAGAGTCTCTTTGGATACTACAAAATGAACAGTATTAAGTGACAGAGTTAAAATTAATCATGCTTCATCATATTAATGCTGTGTAAGGGGTATTGTAAGGTTTCATTCTGTAGCCAAGGTGAGAACTAGGGAGAGACAAATACCTTTCAAACAGTGAGAAAACATCTTTATTCACTCTGCATTTAAAAATCTGGAGGGATAGCAGATATGTGACAGAAGTTGAGTTACATGCTCTCTGTGACAGCACGTGTTACACACTATGTGGACTATTGGCAGGAAGTTGTAATAAAAACACTTCTATGTCTCAGAAGTATAAACACACAATTTAATCACCTGCATCTCCATTTCCATGGGCTATACTGGTGAATGCTAAATTTCCTCATTTATGTTTTAAAAACTTGTGCCAGCAGTGTGCTCTGCTTTCTCCAAGACCAAAAGGAGAAGGAAATTACACTGACACATTGGACCAAAGGAGCAAGAAGAGAGTAAGAGAAACTTCAGTTCTGTCCTGCTTACAAGGAACATAAGGAAGAAATGTCCTTTCACAGGTCAATTTAGAGATGTACTGGCCAGTACTACACAAATCCCTCAGAGAAGTCACACTGAGGAGGTGTGACACCAAAGCATGATACAATATTAAACCAAACCATAAGACTCAAATAGGATCATAGTTTCGTAGAATGTGTTGGAAGAGAATTTAAAGGCCATCTAGCCTAACCCCCTGCAGTGAGCAGGGACATCTTACACTAGATCAGATTACTCAGAGTCTCATCAAACCTGGCTTTGAATGTCTCTAGAAAAGGGACCTCTACCACTTCTCTGTTTCAGTGTCACACCACCCAAAGTAAGACAGTGGTTTCCAAAATCTTTTTGTCTGGTCTGATCTGCAAAGACGGACTCTGTGGCTGCAGAGAAGGACTCTGTGGCAGAAGCAGTTGCACAAAGCCACCTGATCTTTATGAGATCACTACTGACACCACCTGTGCAGCAGTTCTGCTTTGCCTGCCTGCTTTGAACTGCTCCTGAGGAATGAGAAAATCGATTCTCAACCCACAGGCATCTTTCCTTCCTACTGCAGCAGCCAAAGAGGCACCCCACAGCACCTGAGTTGTGAGTGGACAAAGCTTCTCACTCCTACTTCAGCTCAATGTGCAAGGTGGCTACTAGCCAGTGAAAACTCACATGGGGGCAATTCATTCTGAAAACTTGATGTGAAACGTCGGCTGCTGTGACAAGCAGAAAGAAAACTATTTCTGTCTAATCACTGTGAACTGCTTCCTCAATGCCAAGTATGCACACAGCTGTAGCAGTAAACAACAGCTTGCTTTAAAGGCAACTCCTGCTAATTTTTGAATGAGGGAGATGGAAAAGCTTGTGTTGGTCGGGGCTGAGTTCGACTGTCATGGCAGCATGTGAATGATTTTCAAATCTATCTCTTTAAATGCCATTTACTGCATCACAAAAATGCATATTCTAGGGGATTTAATGAGAAGGAAGTGGCTGAAAAGCCTGACAGTGGAATTACTTGAAAAGAAGTGCACTTGTATCTTCATGAAACCACAGAATAATTCAGTTTGGTGAGGATCTTAAGATCATCTGGTTCCAACCTCCCCAGCCATGAGCAGGGACATCTCCAACTAGATCAAATTTCTCAAAGCCCCATCCAGCTTGGCCTTCAGGACCTCCAGGAACAGGACATGGTTTCTGCCTCTCTCTTTCGCATGATCCTACTTTCCCTTGCAATGCCTCTAACACTCAGGCACACCTGAGATCTCCAGCACATTTCCAGGATAAAGGGACAAATCATTAGCCCAGCACATCCTGGGCTCTTGAATTACATGTATGTTGCTAGGACCCCTTCTCACTACACATGTTGGTGATGGTGATGCTTGGCTGAAATTTAATTCCACAAGAAACATCCACAATAAAAATTTCACACAGGGATGTCCTCTCTTTAGACATGATAAAAAAAAAAAAAAAAAAGGCCTGCAGCAATTAAGCCAAAAGATTAAAATCCCACAGTAGAGGTGGAGGAACCTGTATATTGGACATGTCCTTTTTACTACTGCCACTAGCAAAATACAACTTTTTAACAGTTTAACTTTTAACTTAAGGGGAAAACACTCTTCCTTTTTGTTCTGTATAAAGAAAAAAAATGTGCTGGAGGAGAGGCCTGGCTCTGTTGCAGCAACAGCACCAAGGCCTGAAGCAGGGCACAGCTGTAGGACCACTCTGCCTGCCAAGTCTGGGCAGTTCAGTCCAGCATTCAGTAGCCACCAAACCCTACAGCTTCAGCAATCTCTGTGCTACCCGAGGGCTGCCCACAAACAACAGACACATGCAGAGACCACAGTTTCCCCCCGTTTTGACACTTAGCAGCAAAATGTATTTTGCCTCCCACCAGCAACACGTGGACTTTCATGGTTTCACCATTTCTAGTCTCCTGTCACATGCTTCTGCTCCCCAAACCAGGGAAACATTTGACCAAAGTGCAGTGCTTAGGTTAAAGATCAATTGCTTCAAGTTCCCAAAAACCAGAGAATAGGCATCAGAAGCAGCATAACAAACCAGAGAACCTATGTTTTTGAACCTTACAGCACTGTCTAACCCAATTTAAATTGGGCAGCTTAATTATACATTTTGTCATAGGCCATGCTGTCTACAGATACAGATTTAAGTGCAATTTGGCTGCAGAAAAATCTCTTTATAATGAACAAAAGCAGAATCATGGAGCCTCAATTAAACACTGCCACTGTAAGAAACCCCTCATTCAAAGGCAAAGAAGGCACTTTTCAGTCTCACATGGTCCATCAGGTACTGGAAGATGTAGTTGTTCTTGAAACTATTGCATTTGCAACAGCACATTATTCTGCAGACAAGTTGGAGGCATGTTTTGGACTGAAGAGTGAGCCTGAACAGATGATTACAGCCGTAACCTATGGCTATACTATTTCTATCATGGGCATAGATTAATTTTTCTGTATGCATGGAGGCGATCAGTAAAATAAGAACATTCAGTTTTCCATATGGAAGAAGCAACTTCAGCCATTTACATGTGCATAAACAATGAAGAAAAATAATGTGATGAAGAGTCACTCCTGAATTTCATTAGAATTGCAGTAGTTTTTTTTAAAATAAACTCTAGATGCTTTCAAAGAAACATATTCTACTAATTAGAATTCTTACAGCATTCAGAGACTTCTCTACTGAGAAGCCTAGGATCATTTAAAAATTCTGCAAGGGAGCTTTCTTGAATATCCATTTTAGCAGAATCTTCACATAAGGAAATTTTACCCTGATTGAAATCAGTGTATACTTAATTTCCAGTGCCCTGAGCTCAGATGCATTCCTGGTAGGTACTTGTGTCTGATCCTCTCGCATACACAGGGAGGAAGAACACCCTGACCGGCACCTAGCACTGAGAAACACTTAAAATGAGACATTACCAACTGCTGGAGCTACCACAAATGTCTCCTTTAAAGGAGTTAGGATCAGTAACCTCAGATGCTTCACTGCTTTCAGATTTTTGATCTGCGCTATAGTCTAAGTGACCATGCTGTTTAAAAACAATAGCAAGAAAGGGTGGATAGCACAGAAACCATGCTTCACAACCCCTTCAGTAGAACAATTCATTTAACACATAGAGTGTTTCTCTTTACTTAAAGAGGGAAGCCTCAGGAGATTTGCACTCTAAAGGATGTCCCGGGTAGCTGAGTCTACTCTACACGACTATAGATATAATCCCTTTCACCTCTGCTAGCAATTAGCATCATTCACTGTACAAGGTCCCCGGCTACATAGTTCATCTCTCTGCCAATACAAAACCACAGCCAGATGTCACATAAAAACTGTAATACCTGGTTTTCAAAAGAACCCTTCATGCAACACCAACCCACAGAGCATAATTTTTTTTTTTAATATCCTACGATGACAGATGAGTTCTGCTGCTAGCGCTCCTTTCACTTAAACCTCACAAGCCTATCAATCCTTGCAACATGTTTTACATTCCAGCATAATTATGCAGCCTTTCAATAGGAATTATTTGAGTTCTGATCTTCCCTGCAGCCTACTCAGTAGTTTCACTATCAGTAACGTTTTCTACCTGTGGTTGTTCTTAACACTTTCTAAAATCAGAGCTTCCCACTAACTGGATGGTCTTATGTACAAGGAAGGTCCTTGCGTGCCCATGGGCAGTTGTGAGCAGAACTCACCTTCTGTCAGGCCATTGATCGGCATTTTACACCCCCAAACTACTGCTGGCAATGATGAATTGGCAGGTAGAATACAACTGCTGGTGATCAAGTGCTAGCAGGAGTAAAGAAAATCTACACAGCCCGTAGTTTCCAACTGGAACATTTCTCAGAGCTTCCTGCAAACTGATTAAATCTTTCTATGTGTAGTTGTTTTTATGAGAAATGAGGGGGAAAATAACACAGAGACTATATAAAAATTGTTTCTTTTTGGGAAGGATCTTTTCTTTCTTAAATGTCCCGTGGATCTCCTGTAGGTTGCTTTCACAGTTTGAGTAAAGGACTTCACAGAAGTTTTTATGCACTCAGAAGAATTTTATAGGAAAGAAAAATAAGCACATTTAAAACCTCCTTACAATCACATAAAATGAGGACTAAAATGTGACTAGGGGGTATACAGAACCTCCTCCTAGATCTGATTGTTTGGAATAGAAATGTCCAAAGATGTATAGTTTCTTGCAGCAGGACCACTGTACTAGATAAAATTCTATTGAGCCAGGCTGTTCATATTAATGCATATTCTCAGATAAACATGTGCATACAGAACAAATAAGGCAAGCATTCATAAAGAAAAAAGGTCAATAGTTTACCTCTTGCTACGTTCATATAAAAAAATTTAAATCAGTTGATGCCAATCTCTTTTTAATTGGAACATTTCATTGACAGTGCTGCAATACGTCAACATTTTTGGGATTTTTTCCATTAAAAAAAAAAATCTTTGATTTTCTAGGCCAGGCTTGCTACACTCAAATCTTGTCTGAAAATACATTTATAAAGAGGACCTGGTAAAGAAGAAAAAAAAAATAAAATTGAGCTTTTATGAAGACTGAAGCCAAACTAACAAGCATTTTGAGTTGAAGATTTTAAATTAATGTGAATCTTCCTCTGATCCTGTCTCCTTCCTGCCTGTCTTACTTTCTGTCCAAAATGAGCCTTTGTGAAAAATAACAGACTAGATTTTTACTAAATGTGAAACTAAGAGTAGTGTCTCACCAGCCTAAAGCAAGAGTGCAACATACTCCCTCCACGTTTAATCGGCTCCTATTGCTTTCCTCGCTTGTGGTTCACACAAGTAACATCAAGAAAAAAGGTGAGCTCCATTTACTTGAAACAACACCAGGGCCCGCATGAAAGCTGGGGAGGGACTCTGTTTGCCAGAGCATGTAGTGACAGGACAAGGGGCAATACTATTAAACTAGAGCAGGGCATGTTTAGATTAGACATTGGGAAAATGTTCTTCACCAAGAGGGAGGTGAGACACTGGAACAGGCTGCCCAGAGAGGAGGTGAAAGCCCCATCCCTGGAGACATTAAAGGCCAGGCTTGCTGAGGCTCTGAGCAACCTGATCCAGTGCAGGATGTCCCTGCTCACTGCAGGGGGGTTGGAAAAGACTGCCTTTGAGACTCAACACATTCTATGAATCTGTCCCACGAACCAGGAGAATAAGCAACATGGCTAACACTAAGGATCAGTTTCACCTAAAGGACACCCCAGTCCTTGTTCCCAGGGTGATTTTTGTTCTTGAAGCGTCTGGCTTGTAGGAAACCCAGCAGAGATATCAACAGAAACTGGTCTTAGGCTATATAAACCTAGGGCCATTTTGCATTCTCATTCTAATAAGCTTGCAGTCAGAGACTAGTTTCAAGCAAAGAACTTCTGGCATCAGAAAATCATCTCCAAGCCACTGCTTTTATTAGAGATTCTTGCTGAAATGCTCATGAGAACATGAGAAAGGCCAAAAGCAAGACATCCCTTTTTTGGGTTTCTTCTCAAACCAGTGGAGGCAAAAGGTCAAGTTTCAACAAATGCAGATGGAATTTCGCTAGAAAATATGTTCATTAGGTCACTTGGACACTGCCACTACCATCAAGACCTCCATAACACTGTAGAAGTGAAATTCAAAATGGAACAGTTATTTTTAAATGGTTTCTCTGATCTAAAAAAATTTATCCCTGTTTCTATGTTTTGAGTTCTGAGCATTCAAACACTTCAGAGAGGCAAAAGACAGAGATATTATCCTACACACCAATACATACTTGGAAAAATAAAAGCAGCAAAAGCTCTCTGAAAACCAACCATATACCTTCAAAACTGTAAAGGAATTTACACTAGTTCATTATTGTTTCCCTAGAGAACACTACTGTAAAATTAAATTAAACATTTTGTGACATTAAATTTGGTTTTAACCTCTTCTGAGTTTCCTTTTCAGTTTCTCCACTTTCAACTCCTCTCATTGAAAAGTGGTGATTTCCAGAAGGTTCCCAGACAGTTCCAGAAGAATAACTAGACCTCAGCAGCTTTTAGAAAAAAATAAAGATTAAACCCATATTATCTGGTCTGGAAAGAGGGCTTTTAGAAGCTGAATATAAATTTACAGTACATCAGTACACTTTCAGTTTCTACAAGGTTAAGTGGATTTGCATCTTTCAGTCATAATCAGGCAAAGAAACAAAGGATTTATTTAAAAAAAAAAGAAAAAAAAAAAGGAGAGCCAGAAAGAAGGAGTTATTGCAAACAAATGTAATTGCTTCCACTCTGTGGAATATGCATCCCTAACAGTAGCTGAACAAAGCACTTTCGTGGGTGAACAACTGCAAATATAGTCTATTATAGCTTTTCTTCAAAATGCTTTCCTTTGAAGTCTATCTTTAGGCTGCAGGTTACTCAGCAGCTGGGAGCATGTTACATTTCCCAGAGTGTGTTGGCAGAGGATAGTTTTTCTAAAAATCTCCCACTCTGAGACTTACAGGTCTTACAGACTGAACAGGGATTCAGGCCCAGAAAGCCAATTTGCTGCTGCCACTGCCTTTTCAAAAAGCAATTAGAAAGAAGTAATAATGCTTAGTGACATCAGCTGAATGCAATATGTACATGAGGCAAAATATGAAGCAAGGTGCCTGACAAACTACAACTGCTGGCTGTCTCCCAAAGATACGTTAGTAGCTAAAAAAACTTGGGTATTTAACTACATACATAAGGAACCTCCCTTGTGTGATTGGTTTGCCCCTCGTTGAGATGCTACAATTCAATAAAGCTAATTTAGCCAAGCACTTTCTATATTCTGATTTCACCAGTGGTATCTTTGTTCCATATGTTTTCTATGTGACTGTCTTGTATCATCACCATGATACCCAGATAAGAGGAGAAATTCAATACAGAGATCTCCATGTAACTTGTTTGTCAAATTTATATATGTATTAGCACATATAAATTAACACATGAACACATACACAGTTCTTGTCTTGCCTACTCTCTGAGTAGCTCAGATATGTTAACTTGAGTTAAAATGAAAAGAACCATCAAAGATATTGGCATTTGTGAAAAACAGTCACAAGAAAATGCCAAGTTTGGTGGCTATTCCACTGTGTATCTCCTGGGTGCTCTGGAAGTCCAGACATTCATGAATGCAGTTCTGTTGCTACCGTGCACTGTACTGAGGACAGCCCAAGCACATTCCTTGTGCTATCAGCCTCATCACTGGGGTGTCAAAGATGTAATCTAGTTGGGCTAGAATACAAATATGTGGGTCCTGTTTTCAGCATCCTAAAATGCAAGGGCTTTCCCACCTCTCCTGTCCCCACAGGCTCTGAGGCAGGACAAAACCCTGTCCTAACACCCTTGGCCAGTAGCCGGTTATTTCCTCTCAGATGTCAGGCTTGGCCTGCTGCTCACTTTTCTGCTCATCATTCATGCCTTCTATAAATCCTCATAAGTCAGTTCCTCCATCTGGCCTGTAAGTTTGAAAGCATCAGATTCAGGCACTATATTGGTTTCAAACTGCCTACATCCAGCATAATAAAGAGGCAAGTCCAACGACTAAGGACTTAGTGAGAACTCTCACTTCTAGATGAAGTGACTTGGTTACTGTGGTAACCGTAAATGAGCCCAGAAGCACCCTAATTTCTGCTGAAGTTGGAGGTAAGTAACAAAAGAAAAAGTTATTTCAAAACTACACTGGAACATGACTGATCTTTTATGAGCAAATATACTACCAAATTTTTTCATCCAGGCTGAAATCATAAATATTAGACACTTTATGTGGAAATCCGAGCTGCGGTTCCTTAGAAGCATCTAAAGAAAACTTAAGCAGAGCAGTTTTGCATGCTTCTTGCAGGACAAACATCTGCATTTATCTACTGAACAAAAAGCATGACACAGGCACTAACATCTTTCATGCAACCTACTATCAAGTGCAATTCTTATGGTTTTTGAGAAATCAAAAAAAGCGCTGGTTACAATACCAGAAGTACAGGTGTGAGCATGCTTGTGATTTTTTACAAACTTGTAAGAAACCACATGGTTTCTACATGAAACTCTTGCAGGTTCAAAACCCAGATCAATAAGGAGAAACCTATATGTACCAATACCTGGAAACAGTACATCAGTAGAGCTTTTGCTTGGATGGTTCATTTGAGCTACCTGCAAAGCTGTCATGACACCAAGAGAGCACTAAGACAACATATGCTCCATTCTGAAGCAATGCAACCAGAACAGAATCTACACAAGCAGAATCAAGGGCACTTCTATCAGTACCTACTGGATTTAAGTCCCATGTCTTTTCCCTCCCCCATAGGCATAGCTGCCTTCTCACTGTCTTCCCTCTGAACTGAACAGTTTGCTTGCTATAATCTACTCTTGCCTGTACATTTTTCAGAAGTGAGCCCATCCATTACTATCGGTGTATATAGTGACTGGTGCAGCACAGCCTGATCCTTGTAGGGGTCTCTGTGGCCTGATATACAGACAGGCTTTACTTTTATTGCTTATCTGTCTGAAATAATGGTAGCAACCAGCCACACTGACCCTAGATTCCTCCCTTTTCCCTGCCTGCCTGGCTGGAGAGCTGTTTTTCAGCCTTACTTCTTAATGCTTACTCTCTGGTGCTGATCCAAGTTGGATCCTCGCATCTCCCATTTGCCTTTGTTCCTGAACTGGTCAGAAAAAGATTTCAGAATCACAATAGCACACTGTATCATCAACACCGCTTCCTGATATTGATGGACACTTTTGTATAAAAACTGATGAGAATAAAAACTCCACAGACATTAGAGATGTGAGAATGAGTCAGACAAAAAATCAAGAAGATTGTATGCAACATGCTGAAACATTTCTTGCAAGGTAAGGATTTCATCCTCAAGCATAATCAATGAGATTAGCTAGTATTAACTCATTTGCTTTCTCTGCAGTTCAGCGATTGTTAATTTTGCTTTAAAAGATTTCTTTTTGACGTTTTAGCCAACTGTCTGCTTAAGGCAGTGAAGTATAAAGAATCTATTTGCTATAAGCTGTGTTATCACCAATTCCAGTCCTCAGATCCCCTTTTCCCCTGCATGCATTCAACACACATTCAGAGCTAATAGGAGAGATATATCTAAGGACATTTTTCCTTACTGAGTTTCATCGTCATAGATAACAAATCCCTTATGTCTCTCATATTCATTGACCATTAATAAAATGCCTGTATGCTCAGAGATGAGCATTCAAATGAGATTTAAAACTTCATGCTACTTGCCTATCTGTTTATCCTCATTTCTGGGCAGCTGCGTAGGGTCTAGTTGTGCTTGAGATCATGCACTTTCTTCTGGCAGCAGTGTTGTGAAAGCCAACCTATGTTTCCCTCCCTTCTCTTGTGCTCCATATCTCATTCCTCCTGTTGTACTGGCACAACTACTTCTGGATTTCTGTATAAGAGAAGTGATCTAAATGAAAACATACCAAATAGGCACTGCAGTAAGAAATTGGTTAGCTTCTGGACTGGTCTTGCAAGGTAGCTGACAGAGAAAGGCAAACAGCTAACTGACACAGCACTCATATGTAAAAACAGACACATAAATGGAGCTTCCACTACTGAAAGAGAACATTTTCTTCTAAAACTCTCCCTAGAATCAATTATTAAGCATGTATCTAAAGATCTGCAGCTTTTCTGGCACCCTAGGTAAGGTGAGTGTCCACTTTGTCCCCTGACTGGCTCAGTCTCTCTGCAGGGTGAGAGGAAAATCTGGGAACTGATGGTTTCATCCCTGCTCTGTACACAAGGCCCATGTACATAGCAGATATGAAACAGAAAATGAAAATGAATTAGACTTTAAATTTGCTTTTTTTTTACAGCTTTTTTTTGTACACCTCTTTTTGCAGTTTGTGTACAGAAACACCTTGCCTGTAAGTCACATTCTAGCATATGGAAAGGAAGAACAGTTTTGGAACAAGAAAATGTCACTGTCTGTTCACAAAGCCTGGAAAGAGTCCTGTAGATGCATGTAATAACCCAGAGCACATTTTTTGGGCCATTTGGGTTTCACTCAAAAAACTTCTGACTCTTGACACTGTAAAACCGCTGCTGCCCTTTTCAAACTGTCAGTACTATGCTGGCTGGCACCGGTATGAGTCTCTAAATGAATCCAGGAGCTCATCTCACTGGAATTTTCAGTCCATGATAGCTATTTAATGCAACATCCACACAGGCTTTTAATAGAGCCACCAGGACTTATGTCATACTCCAGGCACATGAGACCAAATCTGCTCAATCTTTAACTAGGTCCCATCAGTATTCTGTCTCCAGGACAGTGCTAACTCAAGTGTTAATAACTTTCCACATTAACTACTGTCTAGGGAATTTTTCTGCCATTCCCTCCCCCTTCACATTCTACCTAAAAACCCCTAATAATAGAAAGGAGGAACAGTTAAGTGGTTGCAAGACAACAGTGGATCAGATTCTTATCAGGCACTTTTATCCCCTTCCATAGACTGATTATTCCTCACAAAGCCATTTTAGACATACACAGATCAAAATAATTACTTGATAAGTTCTATTAATAGATTTAATGAAGAGTTATCAAGGAGACTTGAAAGTGTCTTAACACTCACAATGAGCTGCTATACATTGACAGGATCTTATGGAAAGAAGAAAATGAGAGGCAGAATAGGAACCACTGGTATATTCTACACTGCTTATAATGGAGTACACCCAGTCAAACTTGGTGGACTTTGCAGGTGATATGACACTTTAGGGAAGAGTCTGTGGTTTTTCATACCAAAACTCCTGCCCATGTTTGCAGTAGGATTATTTATGGATCTTCCTCCAACTACAGAGACAGCAGTGGTGGGATTTCTGAGGCCTTATGCAGTGTGATGAGGCATCCCACTGAAGAGAATATAAAAGCTTGTCTAAATTGAAAAACTAGAGGTATTAACCGACAGAGAGCAAAGACTCAGGCAGCACACATCACCTGCTGTAGAAATCAGCAAGCATCCCATGGGTTGAGGGAGATGCACGATTATGGTGCTACACAAAATTAAAACACAGTAACCAATTACTTCCTTCTAAGTGTCACCATACAACCTCAAAGATACCTAGATGCTATTCTGACAGCAAGCTAACTTTTTAATTCAATCCCGGCTCAGCCTGGGCCAAAGATTATTGCAATGTCCTCCTCAAACCCCAAATCCACTTTCCCCTCAACCAAGCTGGTGCAGCTCAGAGTCCAGCCCACACTCACACCATCCACAGAGCAGGAAAATCCACCTGCACTGAAATTTCTGCAGATGTTAGCATTTTGCATAACTCACTCCTAAAAATTGAGCAACATTGATTATCATTATGTATTATTGTGGAAAAAGATACTTCTTTCATACCCCCTGGAGGACTGAGAATTAATAGGGTCAGAGCAGGAAACTCAGTTGAGATGAACTCACATATTTCACACTATTTTTTCACCCTCCTCACTCCCCACCCCCCTTCTTTTATTCCAACTCCAGTTTTAAAATTTTTCCATCCATTCATTTTCAACAAACTTATTACAGATGTAATAAGTTACAGGATACTATGCCAAGAATCCTGCACAAAATCCCACCACAGAGAGCAAACACCCATTAATGCTAAATACTGAACAGACTATGGACTATAGATATGCTCAATCGATGAAGGCTTGGATCTTGGTAGAATTCAGCTGATAGAAACTGCTGGTCCATTTGTAAGCACTCAAACCTACTACAGAGGATACGCTTGGTTTAGCAAAGAACCTTAGGGATAGGCCCTCATATGAAGTCTCATCCAGATGTTCACTGTGCACCACGTTGCCAGGGGTCCCATGGAAGACATTATCTATTCAGGAGCATGGGGAGAAAAAGGGAGGGAGAGCAAGGAAATGTCTGCTGAGGATAGTTTCAGAAATGAAAAGCACTGGCTGAGTTCCAGAAATGAAAATCTGGACTCATTGAAGTAGGTGGGAGCTTTGCCACCACATTTCAATGGAAACAGGATTTCAGCTGAGGCAAACATCACTGTGGAAATATCCTCCCTCCAGACACATTGTGGGAGCTCTTCTGGCTCTGAATACTCACTGAAAACTCAGAAGGGGAAATTAAACCCAAAACAGGACAACAATACCAGAATGATGAATCAACAAATTAAAAAAAAAAAAAGATACAACAACAATTAAGCAAAAAGTATTGCAGAATTGGATGGAAAAGAAGGTGGCAAGTCCTTTTACTTCCCGGACCATTGAACTTTCCCAGGAATAAGGAGGGATACAAGTTCTTGTGGTGTGGGTCCAGGGTGCCACATCAAGACTGCACTGAAGACAGTCTGCACATATTCAGTAACAAGAGGAAGAAAAAAAACTAGCACAATTTCAGCCTTTGAGTATGCTCCCATCACTAAAGCTATATTAAGAGGCCAGAATGTAGCAACTTCAGCAAAGACTCCTAAGAGCTATCAGCGTCATCGCTCACAAATTCCCAGGCAGGCTAGTTCACAGAAAGGGCATGCTCAGCAAGCTTTGGCACTTGTTTAACTATTGAGGATTGTGGAAGTGAGAAATACAATCCCTGAACACAACAGTCAGACACAATGCCTGTAAAGCCTCATCTATATATGACAGTTATGACCCATTTATTTAGCCTACAGTTACCCTCTGATTTAGTTAGCATTCAGCTTCACACCAGAAATACAC
Source organism: Turnix velox (assembly GCA_013400935.1). Classification (NCBI taxonomy): domain Eukaryota; kingdom Metazoa; phylum Chordata; class Aves; order Charadriiformes; family Turnicidae; genus Turnix; species Turnix velox. Next base: position 527,996 of record VZTY01003227.1, read on the forward strand.
AGTGCTCCTGGATGTTCCCATTTTGCTGCTTAAGAGCTCAGGCTGCATAAGATGCTAAGTTCAACCTTTCAGACCTACTGAACACCCCAAATCCATGTACGGCACCTGTAGGAACAAATCCCCACCACTGCTGGCACTCAGTCTGTAAATCCCAGCTAAAGACACCTTCTTTCCTACAGCTCTGCTGCAAAAGGAGACCAAGTGGCACTCTTTCTGAGAACTGCTGCAGATTGCACCACCGTGAACGTCATGATGACATCAAGTAAACTGGCACACCTCCACCACTGACTAATATTCAAGTACTGCATTCCACTTTGAGACACAAAATCCAAATGAAAACTCATGTCTACCTATCAATGATGGCTGAGTGAGAACAGCTAATCAACAAAGCATTAAACCTGAGCTCCTTGATTGGCTGTGTGATAGACACAGTGTAGGCAGGCACATCACCAGGATCTGGAAGCTCCCAAGGAGCTTTTCTCAGGATTCCTCTTCCATCACAAAATAACCAGAAAGTTCTCTTTCAGGCAGTGGGCATCCAGCCACCCATGTTATGGAATGTAGCCTCCAACCTTCAGAGAGCTCAGGCTATCTGTGAGTTTCTTCTGGATCTTTTCTCCCTCTCTCAAATAACCAGAGAAACTCCCTTTTTCACAGTTCTTCTGAATCATGTAGCCAGCCTCTTCAAATGATGTGAGATCTCCTGATGCTCCATGGCCTAATCCCTCATTAACCACAGGTCTAGTGTGAGTTCCTTGTCTGTGGGCTCTGCTGCTAGCCCTCAGGACTGCTCAGCATTAGTAACTATTGCCCTACCTAGCTAAAAGTAAGGGGGGAGACAGAAGGCATGAAGGCAAAATAAAGCATCTCTGCAATACTCTACTGGCTCAGAACAAGTTTTTCACCCAGTTACTTGGCTGGCAATTTGGAAAATGAAGAACAAATGCATTTGGACTGACATTGATCCTTCCACAGATTTTGGAAACAGACCTGGAAGGAAAGAGAGTGGCTGTGGAGTTTCTGAGCTCTTGTGCTCCCTGGATGCCTCAACACCATTGTTATCCCTAATGACAAACCAGAACTGCTACTTGGAGTGCCAAGATCCTGGGAAGAAAAGCATGGACTAACCCTAGCCCTTGGCTTTGCCTCTCAGCATGTGCCATCCAGCTGTGGGTGTAAGAGGCACACTATGGCCCTCCTGCCCAGCTTCAATATTAGACCTTTTAAAGAACAGTGGGACAATTATCTGCCAGAGGAGTGACCCACTTCAAGAACATTAAGAGGGTACAGCTCAGTCCTTAGTTGCATTTTGGTACCACAAAATCCTTCCCTCTATGGTTTAAATCAGCCTCAAATGCATCTGAAAACAATTAATGGAAGGAACAAGGCAACATCTCATTTTGAACAGCTCTTGCTGGTGCTCAAGGAGGCTTGAGAAAGTTGTATGGCACCACTCCCATGGTATGGGTCCAGAACTTGGCTGCTCCCCTCTTGCTGGATCCAAAAAAGGATAAAACCTGAAACCAGTACCTAATCCACAAAGAGACATCTTAATAATCCACTGCCAGGTCACTTGTGGCAAAGGGGACAAGTCTAGCGTTTCCAGAAGTTACTTTCACTGCCATTACACTGTCTGTAATATGAGGGAAAATGTGATTATCCAGTCTCTCCACTGAGTAAGGAGGCAAATGTAAAATAATTTCAACCTAGTCTCCTCATCTCTGTCCTACCTCTTACACATCATATTATTACTTTCCTTCTTTTTCACATCCAGACTCACAGTAGTACCAAGAAATGGTTCAAAATGTGTAATTTTTTTCCAGGACCTACCTCAACTCTATAAATAAACCTGTACTTTATACCATTCTTGTACCTCACTTCAAGTACATGTGATGATTTCCTACAATAGTCTTGTCAATACTAACACCAACTATTATCAAACAGACATGTATTTTCTACTGATCTGCTGTTTTAGCTAAAAATGAGAACTTTACACTAGTACAATCCTCACTCAAAACAACTGACAACATTCTTTTAAAGTTGCCAGAAGTGTATTTTCAACATGGAACATAATTTTCAGGAGCAGAGAGACAAACAGACTTTTTGAGTTACTGGTTTAAAAGGTGTCCCTTATCAAGTAAAAACTAAACATGTTGAAAATGTCCAAAATTACCCTTTTTGGAGTACAAAATTATCACAAAACTGGAATTCAGAAATTTTTTTTCTTGACTGAAGGCAGTAGAAAAAGTGGCTGTGTTCATTACTTCATGATAAGCCTAAAAGAATAACTTCCATGTAGCAACACATAATCCAGTGAGGAAAGAACATGCACCAATTTGCATCACAAAGAATCCAGGCAATACATGGCATGTTATCGCACTGAATAAGATCACTTACCATCAACAGTATCAGAAGACAACTGTAACTTTGTTTTGTTTTGTGTTGACTGAATCATTCTGTCCACACAGGGGACTCCATTCAGAATCTGCTAATCACCATGCTAATTTGCACACAGGCACAGGGAGTGTTTGCAGTTCAGCAGAACAACAGGATGCTTACATTTACTTACCCTGTAGATTTTTGCTGTGCTTAAAAGAAAGGCCATTGCTCCAGTGAAACAGCCCTAAAAAGCCATTTTTCCCCACAGCAGTTTGTGATTCAGGTTTCTAAACATTTATTTCAGTGCAAATTCTGCCAGAAAGATGAACTTACTGCTCGTTGTGAAGTTACCCTCCCCAACCTGGGGAAAGGAGTCTACATCTTGGATGACCTGTAGTACTCCTACTGTCCGCACCGGGGGATCCAGGGCTACTGAGCTCTCATTCACTGTTATATCGCTGGCTCCTGTTATCTGGTTAGTTGGTGGCCCTCCTATGGATGCTTCCAAGTCTGGAGGTATATCATCCATGCAATCTGCATTTGGCTAATGGGAAGAAACAGAAGAAAACTGAGCCTTTACATGATAAAAAAATTCCTTCATTTTCCCATTCCTACTTTCTTTCAGTACTGAAAAAGGCAACGTATGATGGATAAACATGCACAGTTTGTTTGCTTTACACATACTTAAAACTTAATACAACCTATTGTGAGATACAAAATATGCATTAGAAACACTCAGTATTAAACTGTGTCAGCTACAGTCTCTAAATATTCTTATTTATATTTCTTAAAGCATTTGAGAGAGCATACATTAAAAGAAAAAGTAACTCACTTATTGACAGGATCTGCTCAACACAGGCAGATTGCTGAGTCAGATTACAAATGTAAACAGAGACAGTAGCTGAAGGGCAATTATTATCTTTTCCATAAATATACATTTTACAGAGCTGATATCAGAGCTTTCAGGAATAGGAATTCAGCGGAATTGCCTGTGGGGGCGCATCTAAGTGCGAGGTGCAAAAATAGAACGTAAAGCTGTTTATTAGACAAGTCTATTAGCATCATTTAGCTAGTTAGCTAATGCTGCCTTTCCTACAAAATGAAATTGTGTGAAGAAAGAAAGAATAATGTGGACTTGAAGAGTATTATTCAGATCACAGTCTTTTTAGCTTTCTGATTCAGGAAGACCTAGGATGGAACTCAGTTCTGGGGAATTTAGACACTTCTGAACGCACCGATAGCTCCTAAACAAGTCATGCTCTCCAAAGTTGAATGGCTGCCTTCCCATTGACCTTATAAGGAAGCAATAAAGGAGGCCATGATGCTTTCACACAGCGTCCATAATATCAAGTTCCTGTTAACAAAGGGGAATGAGATAACAAGTAGGTACTGGGTGGCAAAGAGAATCATTTGCCCTGAGACACTATATCCAAGACTGGTTTCACCCTTGATTTGTTTGGAAATGTTTCAAGCCTGATAGTGCCATTCATACAACTGTGATTTCTGTGGAGATCCCCATAAACACTGGTGACAAACATGTGAGTTAAAAAGCTCTTTTTCCTCTAAGAGGAAACAGATTCTTGTGCCACTTGCCCATAGAACATGGTTTAGTTCGCGCTGCAAGGCATGGAGAAAAATGGTACTCATAAGTATTTCAAGAAATGGCTTTTGAAGTTGTAACAAAACCACGGCAAAATCAGAAATGAGGATTCTGTGTGTCAGGGTACAAAGCTTACAAACTGAAAGGGACACAGCAAGGTCAAACTGCAATTATATAGGTAGCTTGTTAAGTTGGGAAATGTGAAAGTAAGTTCCTGTTCATCTTTCCTGTCCAAGACTCAGAAAGCTAATCTGGATCAGTCCTTTAGGTTTCCTCTAACTTCAATGGTTTGAGACTATTTCATCCAACCCCAAGGTAAGTGAATTGCCCTGTCTGCCTTCCTGCTGCTCAGCAGAAAGCAGAGACAAGGCTTAAGCCAGAGATGTCCTCTGCTTGATGGATCTGATTACTGCCATGCTACATTGTATCACATGCTAAGACAGTTTCAAAAATCTCACTACCTGCCCATCTCCAACAGCAAGCATCTAGAAACTAAGCAAAATATGATACAGTGAAGACTTAAACAGAGGCTTAGCTTTAAGCACCAGAGTAATCCCTCTGAACTCAGGCACAGAATGTTACCATATGCTTACATTTTTTTGCAAAACCAGGAACTTGGCATGTTTTCTTTTTTCTCCACACAGATTGTTGCCACCTCATAAAGTGTTTTTTCACAAATGTTCCTAATGGAAAAAGGTGGATATTTTAAAGAATCCTCAGGTGACTTGTACCTTCCAGCTGAAGTTTGGGGTGAAAATTAGAATTGTTGGTGTCTGGCTCCAGTCTAATCTGCCAGCAGCAAGAGCCCCTCAGAACTGGGATAGAGGCACGTTCAGTGATACCAGGTTTTAAACTCCTGGAACCTGTACTTTTCTAAGCAAAATACCAATAACTTACCTGTAGGACTTGGATCCAAAACTGTTCCTTAGATCTATCACTCTTTCCCTCACCCTTAATCGTCAACAAATGTTTCCAGAATTAAAATTTTAACTGAAATTTAGCTTTGATGGCAATGTATTTTAAAGAAAAAAAGTCCTTCATATTTTTTTTTCTTTTCCACTTTAGGAAGAACTGTTTCAATTTTTTGGAGGGGGATCAGTTATCCGTCCTTTGCTCTGATTCCAGTTATTACTAGAATGTTGGTTTATCGCTAAAACATTTAAACCTCTAAAAATGAAGGATTATAATTGAAAGCCAAACCAAACATTAAAGATGCAAAATAGCATTGTTCAACATAATCACTTTCCTCCTGAGTAATTTTTTGGTGAAAAAAATATCCCAAACTAAGCAGCACAATATAAAATTAACTATATGAAATCCTGATCAAAAAAATTGCATTATGGCTTTTGCTGTCAGAGTGACCCAGATAAATTTGCTAAGTTTAATTATATTGGTTTCACTCATTCCCTGCTTGTAAGTGCTTCGAGGGCACAATTCCACTGAAGTCAAGGGAAGGCTTTGTATTGACTTCTAAGGGACTGGCTAAGGCTCTTAGTGAATAGCTTCAAGTCATCCCTTCTGCTGCCAAAAATGCGTCTGTCCGCACATCCAGCAGATATTTGCCAAGAAGGGGGAGAAGCAGAGGGGAACTGTTTTATGTGGTGCTATCATCCCAATAGTGATGCAGCTTCTTGAAAGCAAAAGACATTTTCAATGATGATTCACTTCAAATATCATAGTCAAAAGAGGTACAGTATGATCTGAATTCACCAGCAAAGACACACTGGAAAAGTTTACACCAACTATTCACGGCTAGATAGTTAGTCAATAATCCTCTAGAGCTGGAAAGAGCCACAGTGAAATGTGAAGAAGATGCTAGGGTGTTCAGCCACCATGAAAATGAGTGAAGTCGTTCTGATGCCTCACAGCATCCTAGGGAATCTGGCTTTAGGGCAGATAATAGTTGAAGTCTCTTGTTACAAAGTAAATTGAGAGTTTAGGCGTGAACTGAATTGAAACATAAAGATATTTGGGTTTTAACCAATCCATTCCTGGAAAATCCCAAGCCTTCCTGTTAAATGAAGCACAATTTGCAGTCACACACGCCAGGTCTTTAATAAAAACCATAGGGTAAAGATGCAGCTGGCACAAAAAAACCCTTATTAGCTCTGACTATGGTTAGATTTCCACATTGCTCCCATTGTAAAAGCCTGCAAAAGGACTTTGGCAAATTTGCACTGGAATTTCCCATCAGAGACTGCTGCCTGCCTACGGCTGCTTTTCCGTGTGTGGAAATTTCATCTCACATGGCTCAGCAAGATGCAAGATTATGATTAGGAAATGGCATTTTGCTTCATCCACTCTAGAGAAATTTTTGCCACCTCTCACTGAGAAGCCTTAGAGCTTTACAGCTTCTTCCAGGGAAATGTCCTTACCCACAACAGCCTACTGACATCTGGCTAAGTGACGAGCCTCTGGAAACATCACTTTATGCGCGCAGATGGAGGCTGGTGGTTTATTTGAGACTGACAAGCCCATTCTCCAAAGGGAAGATGCTTTGCATTGTGCCAGGCAGCTCAGGCATGAGAAAGCAGCAAACAAGACCAATGCTTCCCTCAGGTTGCTCTAAGATGGGCAGAGAGAAGGGTGAGGACATATAGTTTGGTGTGGGGAACAGGTCCTATGATCTGAGCAGTGACACCAGGGCAGGAGCTCAAAAGGATAAAGGCTGGACAGGAGGGGTGATGCAGAGAACCAGGCAAAGGGTTGATGTAGGAGAGAAAGAGACAGAAGATGAGATATATTTTAGAAAGAAAAGACAGGAAAAAAAAAAACAGAGAAAGAGGAGCATCTGATGGTAGTATGGGAATTTTTAACCCCCAATTTACCAGATGCTCCGATTCCCACTTTTTTTATCGTCAGCCAGAGGAAACTCCACACACAAAGATAACCCTTTCCTCCCATTTCCCATGGAGAACAGCTGCCACTGTAAGTCACCTTGAGGGGTTATGGCTCTACCATGCAGCTCACCCTTGGTGAACCTAACCATCCATGCAAGTTGGGGCCATTATGCTTGCTGCAAATGATGGAACAGGCTGTTCTCAGTCTGTTGTCTTAGACACCTAGAATGATTTTTACAGGAATTCATACAATAAAATCCTCTAAACAAACTTCTATAATGGACTGTTAATATCCAAGTGCTAAGTTTTTAGTGTTGAGGCAGATCAGCACTAAGGTTGCTTCTGAAATCTTAGTTTGACCCAGTTGTTTATGCTGGCTACAGAAGTACCTTTAACGATGTGACCACTACAATTATTTCCATAGAAGCTCCAAGCAGAAAGGTCTCTTTGGGAGAGGCAGAATGGATCTCCCTTCTGCTACACAGTACAGAGAGAATGAGACAGGGAGTTGTAAGAAGGGAAATGATGATTGAGGAAACTGTGTGCCACTCCTAATTACTTCTGTCAATTACATCCTATACCTTCCATTATAGAGCTGTTCATATGTAGAAAAACCCAGTCGTGTAAATGAAAACCTTTGCATATGGCTTCTGGGGGTGTTATCCCTTCCCCTCTTTGTACACAGCTTCAGACAGCCTATGGACACATTGAGCCTTCAGCACCTGTGAGTGCAGTCAGTGGGAGCTGTATTTGGGATGTAAATACTGACTGACAGCACTCAACTCTCTGAAAAGACCTCAACATCTAACCACAGGCCTCCGAAAAGCAGAGGTCTGATTTGTCTTTATCTCCTGATCATGAAGCTGGGTGAGTAACACATTAATGAAATGTCTGGGCAAAACTGGGAATGGACTGGAGTGAGAGCAGAAACCGTGTCGTCTTGCATGATGCAGGAGAAAACAATGAAAAAATAAATTGGGTATGGAGAAGAGGTGGCAAAATCCTGGGTAACTGCTCACTGGCAGGTTTGTGAACTGATGCATGGAATCTGGGGAAAAATTTCCGTATTTAAGCCTAGATGGCAGAGGCAGCCTTCATTCTGGCCTTTCCAGACTTCTCAAGTACTGATTTAAGAGTTGTATCATCTTTTAGTAGTTGAAAGATAATACGCGTGCTCAGCAGAAAAAGTAGACCAAGTGTAATGACATGCTGTCCTAATGACAATGCTTTACTTCATTTTTCCCTTTGCACATTTTTAGCTTAGATTAGGTTGATTACCAGCCTAATTCAGTAAAAACATACTTCACCACTTCCTATGGAACCTCTTCTGCAGCAGCAACCTGCTCAGCTTCCACTCTCCATGAAAATAAGCTGCATCAGCTCCTCTTAATATGTTCAGCTTAATATAGCTCTTTCATATGTGAGCTGGCATGTCACCATCTGTAACTGGGGAGGGCATTTACAGCACCTGTTAAGACACCAACTGGTGATGTTTCAGTATGGAACTTCATGATCACGTGGCAAGCCTTATACAGAGGGTGAAAGTGACTCACTTCTTCCTGGAGAAGCCCCTGTGGTTTGGAAACTATCTGGCAGCCAGGACACGCACTATCTGAATGTAAACATGCAACCTAAAAAGATCAATTGCTTTGGCAGCTTCTAACCATATCTGAATGTTCCAAATAACACAGAGCTTAACAATATCTTATATGTCATGTGGTCCACCGCACACTTAGTTACTGGGAGAAAGGCTCCCTAATTGTAACTTGGGAGTGGAAAGCTTCTACAGATAGACTTTAGGAGAAATGTGACAGCAAAAAAATTTGGCTCCCTAGAACAAGCAATTAGTTATCCTCAACTAGTAGAGCAGGGAAAATTTTATTTGCAGACCTTCTACTTTGAGAATTGAACTGATGGCATGATTAAAAAATGAATCCAGTTCTAATTTAAAACACAAAATACATTTGAAAGAATCTATAATTCTAACAAACCACCAGTAAACAGCACTCAGTTCCACAAAGCAGGCAACCACACACAGATGCCAACGCCAACTGTCTTCCATACCTGTAATCTTTCTTGCTAAGAAAAGTAAGGTGCAGGAGAAAGGTATAGACAGACATTTCAAGCTTGTTCTCCCCTTAATAAATTCAATTAATAAATCAGTAAGAAGAGCAGAATGAGAACAGACAGGCAAAGGGCTAGGGATACATCCCTTCTGCCCTGAGTGGCTGATCTGTGACATGCTTACCGGGATCCCTAGGGCTTTTAGAATATTCATTTTACACATTGGGCAGGTACGATGGTCTAACAGCCAGGGGTCTACACAGGACTTGTGGAAAAGGTGCCTGCAATGAAAAACGGGATGTTTTAGTTCAGATCCACCCCAGCACAATTTAACACTTAACACCAGACACTTCTGACTGCAGTGAAGTGAGAGTATTTCAAACATGACCTCCACAAAGGATTGCAAATCTACACCATATGTGCACAAGATCAAAATCCTTTCTGCAGCATCTCAAACACAATGTTACTCAACTCAATTGGGAAAAGGTAACAAGTACATAATCACAGAATTAGGAACAATGCACAAAAAATACATGAGCAAACCCCATATTCTTTAAATGCTACCAGTAAAAACTGCTTGCTGGTAAAGATAAAAATCACATTGTTCTACAGACCAACATGATTATATATAATGTAAATGTGAAGTCAGTGGCAGTCTGAAATTTTTAGGCATAACGAAATAAAGCAAATTGAAAAACCTAATGCTACTTTTAATTTAAATGGAAAAAATCAGGATGATGCTTTTTAGAACATTCTCCCTGACTTCACTGATCTTTAGAATTTGCCTCTAAATTATGTCAGCCCTGAAGGAGTTTTCACCAATCCTGTGCTTGGTCTGAAGCCACCACTAAGCACCTAAGCCTGAGTCCTGTGGCTGCTGGGGGCAACTTTTCAAAGACATTATCCAAGGGAAGGAACCAAAAGCTTCTTGTCTTGCTTTGTCTGATACAAGATTGAACACGGAGATATTCAGTGTGTGTACCTGACTGATGGACTGCATTTTCTCTTGTGAATTTATTCTGTTACTCTCTGGTTATAGAGGACAAACATTCTAAAACACAGGAATGTGTGGCTTAGGATTTAAGAAACACTGTTGAGTGGCTTCAGCCCAAGGCAATGAAATTTGTTCAGCTCCACGCCTACTGAAGAAAAAGAGGCACATACCCTCAGAAATTATACTGGCATGTAAGAAACAGAAAACTGATGTGCCTTTCTAAAAAATATCTCCTTTATCAATTAATTGACTAGAATAGAAGAACTAAGTTAGAAGGGACCTTAGTCCAACTACCTAATGTAACTTAATAATAATAGTAACTTCAGCAAAATGGAGAGTATTTTATTCTGAAATGAGGCTTGATATCCAGTCTCACTGCAAAATTTGAAAGCTAATTTGCTTGATTTGAAACACTATATAGATCAGCTCTAAGTTTCATTTCAGTCTGCCTGGTCCTTGACATATAAGCAATCTCCAGCCTGCCTTTCCCTGTGCTGCTAGTGCCCCACATGCATCACTCCTGCAGCACAGCCACACAAATCCATTCAGGCACTGAAGCTGGACACAACTCATGGCTGCCCAAAACTCTGCTCTATAAGAAAATACAGCCTCTGAGAAAATGACAATCACAGAATGGCAGGGGCTGAAGGGACCTCTGGAGATCATCTAGTCCAACTCCCTGCCAGAGCAGGGTCACCTAGAGCAGGTTGCACAGAAATGTATCCAGGAAGGAGACAAATGTCTCCAGAGAAGAGAGTCCACCACCTGTCTGGGCAGATGGTTCCTGTGTTCTGTCACCATCAAGGTAAGAAGTTTTTCCTCATGTTGAAATGGAATTTCCAGGCTGTGCCCAATACTCATGTCCTGCTACCAGGTACCACTGAAAAGAATCTGGTCCCATCCTCTTGACAATTGTCCTTTAGGTCTTTGTAAGCACTGATAAGATCCCCTCTCGTTCTTCTCACTTAATGCACCACTTAACTGCTTAAAAATCACTCAACACACAAAAATAATTTTAAGTATTTAAATACTACATATTCAGATATTCAGCTGAATGGATCAGCTGCCATATTGTGTTGTGGCCTTTTCCACAAGTTACACACAGACTTTCAATTTAATGGAAGATGTTGAGGTGCACTCTCACCAATACTGATATTGCAACCGTGGCTCTTACTAACACAATACCAGCCCACATACTAGCTGGCTGGCTTACTAGCTGGCTTCAGTCCTAAATAACACTAGAAATTCAAAGCCAAAACCATGTGAAATCTCAGAATCGTATTCTTTTGACTGTGATGTTTCTTCTCATAATTTCTAGAAGAAACAGGTCCTTTGTGAAACAGAGCTGCATGGCAAATTATCACATTCCTCTACATGGTTTGACTTCATACCACTATGGAAAAGGGCAGATCTGTTCTTGGAAGTTTGACCTGGTCTAATTATATTAGTTGGCTGCAACACCAAACTTAGTCAAACTTCATCTGATCCTGTAGGCCATTGTGATTAATGCCACTGAAGTATCATCACTGGAAGTTTACTAAGGCTACTGAAGTTCGTTGCCCTCCTTTCAAACAAGACTTGTGCTACTTAGATAAAAACACAATACATCAAATTTCAGTCTCTGTCGTGCTTAACTCCTCCTTTCTTTTACCTCAGGAAGGGTGTCCTCAGTGCATTATTAGGTAAGCATTCTGAACTAGTGATAGCACAAAGACAGTCCTCAGGCATGTGTAATTTTACATCTAGAAATCTAACCAACAGAATTCCTTGGGTGTGTTCATTCGCAGAGAGCAGAGAAAATTGGTATCTTGCTTTTCAGCCATTAGAAATAACTATCAAGTTTGTGACAGAGGTTTTCTTTAATTATATACTCAAAAATCATAAAGAAGGATGTTTAACTGCAAACAACTGAAGTACATTTTTGCCAAAATAATAAATACATTTACAAAATCTGATAGATTTATTATTCTCTTGAAGAAAACATATTTGCAAAATCTGACTTGGATAAGAAAACCATGTAACTTCCATCAAGTCATTTTATCCTAGACAAGAAAGCCTCCTTTTGTTTTTGAGTTCAAGCTCTGCAAGCCTCAGTCAAGCTGTGTCTCATTTTACAACAGTTAACGATGTTTGCTAATCAACAAAAGCTTAGAATTTTCATGCCTTTAAGCTGTTCAAAACTGAAGTTTTGTATTCCTAAAGCTGGTTTCAAAAAACAATATTCTAAAACAAATCCTACTGATGTTGAGTAATTACAATACATGACAGATCACATCACATTGCACTTCTCAATACTGAATCATCAGTATATTATGGCTCTATTAATTTCAGACTATTAATTTCACATGTTCATCAGAAGGAACTTCAGTATTTGACAGAAATCTACAGAAAAAATTGAATATTATTGAAAATCATATAAAGATTTTAATTTTTATATTTTGCACTGCATTATACAATTAGAATGTTTGTAATACCTATTTTCCAGCACATATGTGAGGAGGAGTGAGATGGCTAGTCTTGCAGATTTGGATTTGAAAGTTACTTTTATTCTTATTAGCTACAGCACTATATACATACTTACAGCTTTCAATAAATTTTGATTTGTTTGATGTCCTGATAATTTTATTATCCAAATTCAGGCAAAATATGGGTGGTCACGAAGTGGACAAGAGAGCAACAAGACTATTTCACTGCCACATGGTAAGATAAAGATGTGAAAAGATCAACAGAAACAGAACTCCTTCTCCCTCTGCAGTTCTGACTGATGCAAATTTTGAAAGGAAGGATGGGGTAGAGACATTGTGGATGAGTTCAGAAGTAATGACTTGTAAGGAGACAATGAGAGATGTTTCAAGTACAGTCTGAGGACGTGGCTTTGACAATTAAAATCAGAACTAGGAAAAATATGGCCTTTTTTCTGTTATGTGCAACCCACATGCATTGCAAAACTGTAAATCTGGATGGGTTGAAAAGCTTCTCAGAAGAACTGCACTTGATTAGTTGAGAGAGAGGAAGGCAAGAGGAGAGGCGATGTTGTAACAATTCTCACATAAAACAAAGGCTTCCATATGGAGAAAAGAAAACTGCTCTTCACCTCTCCGAGGGATAAGCAACACAACGATGAGTTTAAACTGCAGCAAGTGAGATCCAGGTTTCGCAACAGGAAAAACTTCCCCACAGTCTGGTTGCAAAGCACTGCAATAAATTACCAGGGGTAATTGCAGTTTTTATCTTGGGAGACAGCAGAGTGTGTTGGAAAAAGCTCCCGAGAACAACACATGCACACTCAGAGGTGCTGGACTCCTGGGTCCTCTTGCACTCTTCTCTGACAGCATGTGGTGGCATAAAACTCACAGAGCACAAAGAAACAAAAAGAACCTAAAAATCCCAGCCTATTCAATCTACTATTACCTAAATCGCACCTCATATTTTTTGGAGATTACTGGAGATTACTTTTGTCCAAGATGTATTTAAATTTTCTTTCAAGTGGCAATTTTATTCAGATAAAACTTTTCACTTTGGGTGCAGCCTGAAGCTGTTATAATAATAATTCAGCTTGCCAACAATTCTTAATAGGTTTTTTCCCAGGCTAAAGGAAACTTTCTCCTCCCACCTTCTCCTCTGAATCCCAGCTTTCCAACCAAGCCAAAGAGTCGTGTAATTTTTCTCAGAAGAGAAGCGTGAGCTGAGAGAAAATGAGGCAAAAGCAGAAAAAGGTACATCCCCAGGGGCCATGAGTAAGAGCATCACTTGCCTGGATTAGACATAGGTCTGCAACAGAACAGACTGAGAAGGGTTTTGTGAGAGACTGAGCAGCACCGTAGCAACCAAACAAGGAGATCTGGGCTTTAGGGGGTGCATGTAGGGTATTATTAATTTTTGAAGGACAAAGTAAATGATGATGAGGATGAATGAGAGGACGAAATCAAAGGGAAGAAAGTGTGCAATGAAGTAATTTTCACAGGAATGTAATGACAAGAGAAGGAAAGAATGAAACAGTCTGTGAAATCATGGAATGAAGTTGCTGGGGAAAGGAAGGAACTGGAACGGGGTCAGAAAGCACATTTATTGGTGACAGAAATGAAACAACCCAAAAATGAGCTTGTGAAGAATTCAGCAGAGATGTGGTTGAAAGAACCATCTTGCCTCTCTGTAGAGGTTTAGTAAAGTTAGTAAAAGTTTAGTAAAAGGCACACACTGGGAGCAGCAGCACCAGTAACTTCTTCAAAGACACCAGAAAATATGAAGGCATTTTGAAACTACAGATGGAGGAGAAGCAGAAGGAACAAGGGCTACGACAGGAGATGTCACTCTGGGAACAATGAACTTGGTTACATTTGATTTGTGTCAGTGCCCTCAAAGATAACTTCAGCAATGCTTGCTATCATTAAACATAAAACCAGCTGCAAGCCAACACTTCTTTTATCAAATGTCAGCCCTTATTTATTTAATACATTCTGTAGAGTGAAGTTTATTAGTTCAGTCAGTTGTGGGAGCTGGCTAAAGAGGACAGAGAGAACGAAGTGCAAGTTACTGGAATTCTCCTCCTATCTCTAGAGTGGGATATGTAACAACAGGCTCTCACAGCGCCTGCTCTTTGCCAGCAGAAAAGGAAGGATATCTGGGGAGACAGCACAAGTACAGATGGATGTGCATCTACACAACTGCAGACCTCATCCACTACAATATTGGCTGGGTTTTTGGTGCCAATTTCTTAGGTTACTCAGGTTGCACCAGACTTAAAAGAAATGTCAACATGCACAGAGCTTTACGCAGAGTATGCTTGATAGCACTGTCTGTGGTACAAAGTAGCATCTCTCAAGTGTGGCTCCTGGGGCTCATTTGGAAGGATAAAGTCCACAGTGACAGGGTTTGTGTGGGGTTTTTTTGTTTTGTTTTGTTATTTTTGGGTGAGGAGATGAGACTGACAACAGCAGAAAGAATCATGAAATCATGACAACCATTTCCTGTTTTGGAATTGCAAACTCATGTGGATGTGTAAAACACTGCCCTCACAATTTGTGAAGTGGGAAGGCTGAGTTTTGTGAAGTAGCCGCTTGAGAAAGATCTTTTGAGTTCATGCGATTCAAATCTGCTGAGGCTCAAACTAGGAGCATTTTACAAGACGGCTGTGCTGCTGCTACCCTTTTAGCGTGAGTCACTTTCTAGGCGACCTTTTAAGTCAGCCAAGAACTGAACATCACCTGTTAACCATGTGTTGCCTATTCACTCTGCTTGACTCAACACTGTGGGTGACAAAGTCTTACTAGAACCTCACTGAATTAAGAGGTGAGACACAAGTGAAAGCTAGAGCTTAGACATATTTTTTGCTTTTGTATAACGACTTCCAAAGACTGCCTGTCTCTGTTGTGCAAAGCTTCCAAGCTTTATTAAGCTTTTATAAAAATAGGCTTGAATGTCAAACCAAGGTTCATTTTATGGTAGTTTCTCACTTTTCTGTATTTCTGCTTCAAAGTTATGCTTTCGTGTCTGTTCGTAGGAGAAAAAACAAAAAAAAGAGTTCACATGCAATTTGTCATTCTGGGGGATTTACAGTAGGCCAAATTTATGATCAATCTGTTGCTTTTTGTTTGCCATTTAGTGGTGGTAGTACACAGTTTTAATGAGTCACATGAACCAACAGAAATGGACAGCCTGTAGCATTCAAATATCTACCAGGGAACAACATAGCAGTTTCTCAAGCCAGTGAACATGTCTGCAGGAGAAGAAAGAAACTCTATTAAAGGAAAATAAATCTCTGCTCTGTATGTACTGAACTGAAGATTCCTATTTCTAGGGAAATGAAACACTTGCTCATTGTTCCAAGGAAATTTCCTAAGAAACGATTTCCTTGGAGAAATACTCCCTTAGCTAACACTTTGTAGATGACAATACAATGACAGAGAGAGATGAATACAGCTGTTATGAGTGGCAAGAGGCTGTGCTCTATGTCACATCACTTACAGTGTATGTACTGCACAAGGCGCATTCATATGAGGGGAAGAAATAGAAAAGAGTCCAAAAGCTCTTCTTGTCACCTCCATGTCTTGTGTGCCTGAGTATCTTCATGGCAGCAATGGACAACGTGGTTTTCATAACGTTCCCTTTTTGCTTTACTGCTTCTACTCATCAAATCTCTTTTTATTTTGGATAGAGGTCATCCTTTTCCCAGGACCCAAACATAGCCCAGGAGAGCAAAAAAAGTAAATCCATGGGGAGGAGGAGATCTATCCACAGCTGTGGTGCCCAGGGCTCACCTTGAAGTCAGGGGCCTATTCCTCTAAGGCATTTCTTTTGGACTGATGTAAAACCAGTGAGGAAGACAGAGGAATCAAAGACTTCAGTTTAAAAAACCTACTGAACACTTTGACACAATTTCTGATTATCAAGGTAAACTCAGGTCCTCAGTACCTGATTAATACTACTTTCACTTCACATTGAAAAAGGAGGCATTGTAGATACCTTTACTAACACATTTTGAATAAATCAAAATGATAAACTCACCTAAGCTCTCAGGTGATCTCATCAGAGTGACATTGTGAGAACAGAGCCTGCCTTGACCAGCAGGGCTAAAGGCACCTTAAGCCTTCAACTTACCTGCAAGGCAAAATTCTGACAACATCACTGGGCTTGTAGCCTTCAATACAAACAGCGCAGTTATCAAAGTCTGGTTCGGTTTCCTACAGGGAAGAGAACATTCATCACTTTCATTTCTTGATTTTGTCAGGTACTTTCTTCATAAAAGAGTCTGTGACACAGTTAAATGGGCACTGATGCTTGCTGCAAACCAAATAACACATTTCAAAACATGCCTGTCAGATTTTCCAACATGTTCCCCTTTGGAAGTTTGCCTTGTGAAGTTAGTTACTATCTTTTAACTTTCGTGATTTTTTCCATCTCCACAGAATCATCCTCTCTACTCCATTCCATCTTAAATTGGTTACCAGCATTATTCCACTTGCTATGTGCCTGAAGGACACATAAGTAGATAAATAAGCCATTACCTCACTGTCCTAGTGGTCTGAAGGAATCCTCAGCACAGAGTTTCATTTGGTAATGAGCAATTTGGAAAATTACCTTATCACCTTTCCTGATTGTTCTGACTTGCAGCTTGCTGATTGCTTTCTTTGCAGCATCTCCGAGCCGGCGCTGTAACACAAAATTTGCTCGTAAGCAAAATGTATCTCCTCATGCAGAAATTATCACCTTTTCTCCCTAGACTTCTTAATAATCTGAAGTGACTGTGCATGAAACAGGACAGTGCTGTATAAACAGATGAGGTCAGTCATACTGTTATTCACAGTAAGGGCACAGTAGGTGTTCTACTCTTGCTGGCAGCCCATAGCCAATGAGGCAAAGCTACTCCAGTGGAATTCCAGTGGAGACTGTGTGGGAGCCCATCATGATGCTGTACACACAACCATTACTATTTCACTGAGTAGCAATGTATGTAACAAGTCTGCTATTTGGCTATCCTAGTTCTTCCCTCTTTTTTTTTTAGTGACACATTAAAAATATACATTATTAAATTAGACCTGGGCTATTAAGCAGAGTGAACACCTTGAGATTCAGGTGGCCTTTATTCTTACATTGCTCCAAAACTAGTTGATGATCTTCAGCAAGACAGAAGCGCTGAAAATGAGGATTGGTACAGGTAATCACATGAATAAGCTTTTCTGTTGTTCTCCTTTCCTGCAACACAGAGCTGCCTATTTTATAGGAGTAATGTAAGATATAAAAACAAGGCAAAAGCATTTGCAATTTCTTACAGGTAAAGCCCTATATAGTCCTATAGTAACATACATAATCATTTGCTTTTCATTGCCTTTCTATCTTTCCCTCCAGTGGACCATGAACTGCTTACCACGTGATGCTTCTGACTGTTCTCCCTTATTTCCAAAACACTGTTAACTGTGCTGGAAGGGTCACAGCCACTCAGGATTAAAGTATGTAATAACAGCCTGACGCAAAACGCCCTGTTCTCCAGCACTGCAGATGGAGATGCCTGCATCTCACAGGAGGCTGAGGACATCATGGGACAGTTCATGCAATCTCTGCTACCTCTGCACCCCAAGCTACTTAGCTTGTGCCTCTATTAGTTCTCCAAGGACCTGTGCTAACCTAACACAGACACAATGTGTAGACAGATTCACAGGCTCGGAAGGTCTTTGAGAGGTCATCTAGAATCATAGAATCACAGAATAGTTTGGGTTGGAAGGGAATTTAAAGATCATCGAGTTCCAACCCCGCTGCCATAGGCAGGGACACCTCCCACTAGATCAGGCTGCTCAGTGCCATGTCCAGCCTGGTCTTGAACACCTCCAGAGAGGGAGCGTCCACAACCTCTCTGGGCAACCTGTTCTAGTATTTCACCACCCTCACTGTAAAGAATTTCTCTCTTATGTCAAGTCTAAATCTACCCCCTTCCAATTTACATCCATTGTTTCTGGTCCTCCCATCAGATATCTTATTGAAAAGTTCTGCTCCTGCCTTTCTGTAGGACTCCCTCAGGTACTGATAAGTTACTATAAGTTCCCCCCTGAGCCTTCTCTTCTCCAGGCTGAACAAACCCAACTCCTTCAGCCTGTCTTCATAGGGCAGTTGCTCCAGTCCTTTGACCATCTTTGTGGCCCTCCTCTGGACCTGCTCCAATAGCTCAATGTCGTTCTTGTGTTGAGGGTTCCAGAACTGGATGCAATACTCCAGGTGGGGTCTCACCAGTGCCAAATAGAGGGGCAAAATCACCTCTCTTGACCTGCTGGTCACACTCCTCTTGATGCAATCCAGGATTGATCTACTCCCACCCTTGGCTCAAGGCTGATTCAACTTCAAAGTCAGAGCTGCGTCCAGTCAAGTTTCCAATGAATGGAGATTTCACAATCTCTCTGGGTAATTTGTTCAGTGCTTAATCACTCTCATAATATTTAATTTTTTTTCCCAACATACAGATGGAATTTCCTCTATTGTAACTTCTGATCATTACCCTTGTCCTTTCTCTGTGTACCTCCAAGAAAAGCTTGGCTCTGCCTCCTGCTCTTCAACCACACATTTGTTACACAGCTGAAGGCTGCAAGCTGAGCCCTTCCTCCTCCACCTCTGCTCCCCTCACAGTTTAGTAAGCTGAGCTCCCCCTGCTACTCATCAGATGTCCTGTGCTCCCAATCAATGGTGATCCTCCTCTGTGCTTAACCCAGTTTCTTCATGTCTTTCTCATCAGTTTCATGCAGTAATACCTACTCTGATGTCCTCTTGGCAGTTTTGTAACAGTTCCTGACACAGTGCAACCTGACTTTACAATGAGGATAGTGAGGCATTGGTACAGGCTGCCAAGAGAGGTGGTGGTGACCCCATCCCTGGAGACATTCAAGGCCAGGCTTGCTGAGGCTCTGAGCAATCTGATGTAGTGCAAAATGTCCCTGCTCACTGCAGAGGATTTAGACAAGACAACCTGTAAAGGTCCTTTCCAACTCAACACAGTCTACGATTCTAAGAATTTGCCATCAATAATGACTTAAACTTTCACCCCCTTCCTCCTTTCATGCTTCTAGTCATGTGTTGTTAGATAGGAGGGAGACTGAAGAGATTCAGTGACTCAGAAGACATTCAACTTCTTGGTCTGGGAACACTGTTTCTGACAGACTTCAGAGGGGCCTGTCATCAGGAAGGGTTTCCAGCTGGGGGGGGTGAGAGCATGAAGCCAAAAATGGAAGGAAGCTGGACATAGTTTGTAAATTGAGAGCTAATCACCATACAGACACGATTAATAAATTACCACTTTGTTCTTCATATNGATTCAGTGACTCAGAAGACATTCAACTTCTTGGTCTGGGAACACTGTTTCTGACAGACTTCAGAGGGGCCTGTCATCAGGAAGGGTTTCCAGCTGGGGGGGGTGAGAGCATGAAGCCAAAAATGGAAGGAAGCTGGACATAGTTTGTAAATTGAGAGCTAATCACCATACAGACACGATTAATAAATTACCACTTTGTTCTTCATATTCAATTAAAATTGCTAAATTAAATTTAGAGAGTAAGCTTATTGAATTGGAAAAACATGGAAGACTGACAAAAAGCGTGCCACACTGAAAGCCGAGTGCATTTTCATATCTGGCTGAGGATGTGAAAATGATCTTGGCTACAATATGAGAGTTACATACGAATTTTCCAGCATAGCTAATAATTACATGCAAGGGACTATCTTGCAGCTACACAGCATCTCTGTGGTATACTTTTTTCACATTCTTCCTTAAATAAAGGGATCAGACAAGAGCTGGGAACATTTTTTGTCAGTTATTTGTTACTGCAATATAAATCAAAGCCAGACTGATAAAATACAGAAAGACAAGAGGCATTATGTCCCGCTTCAGGAACTGCTTGCAATTCCTTTTTATCATTATTAGTAGTTAAACTAATGAAATGGCTCAGTTCTTTTTCACTTGCTCTTCAGTGGGAAAGGACAAGATTAAAGACTCATGTTCATCTTTGATCTGCTTGTTTTCATGTTTGCTTTCTCTTATTTATCTTAAGTAGACAAATTCATGACTTTGATGCAAATGAGAATAGAGTTTTTGAAAGAACAGGAACATCTTGTAGTGAAGCCATACTTTTAGAGTATCCTTCCAGTCAGAACGGCACACTATTACTAACCAATGATTTCTTCTAAAAAGATTAGAGGCATTACAATTGTTTAAGTGTTAAAAGTGAGGCCTAGAGATTTGCAGTCATAAATCACTAGAAAAAAAAAAAACCTAAAACAAGCAGACCTTTAGGGAAAACAAAAGGAACCCTTATGGAAAGGACAAGAGTCAGATGAGCTCTTCTGAGCATCATTATATCCAATAGCCAGGACTGAAAGAACCCCCTAAACCACAGCAAGTCACTAACAAAAATGTTCTAGCAAATTTTAGAGCACATCACTATATTTTTTCATATGAAAAGAGCTAATGAAGAGATTAGAGGAGATGTCAGTCAAAACTGGATGGAGAAAGTACACAGAGAAATTCTACTTTGCCCCATGTGGTTATTACAACTTCATCAAGAAATTAATAATCAAACAATTGCTTAGGAGGTGTGATTTCTCACTCTTCTGCAGAACAGAACTAGTATAAAATCACAGATATTAAAACCACCGTGTAGGACAACTGCTGGCACATATTAGTCTCGTTCAATCTTTGTAAAGAAAATACTGAGGTCTGCTTGAATGCATAAACCTAGCAGTTACAAACTATAGTGTATTACCTGAACGAGCTTCTTATTTTGCTGGGTTTCATGTTTATGGGTGTCTATTTACCCTGCTAATCTGCTTGTATAATTACTTGATTGAAAGCATACTTGGGGTACTCACACACATAAATTAGGCCCACATGTGCTTTTGCAGCCAAAGCAGCTAAAAATTACTGCAGCCGTTACCAGTCACAGTGAATTTACTGCCAGTGATGTTCAAATTCCAGCTGGTACAGTATCATTCTTGCTATCCAAAATTTCATACTGCATATTTAAAAGGAAAAATATATCTTTTCTGTCTGTAAATACAGACCAGCTGCTGTCTCTTTCAGAGGATGCCTGAATTTCAAAGGGGAGGGTGAGGGATCCCTATACATTGAG
Organism: Turnix velox; assembly: GCA_013400935.1. Classification (NCBI taxonomy): domain Eukaryota; kingdom Metazoa; phylum Chordata; class Aves; order Charadriiformes; family Turnicidae; genus Turnix; species Turnix velox. The sequence continues at coordinate 549,476 of VZTY01003227.1, forward strand.
TGTATGTTACAGAGCATGTGGCAGCTCTTTTCTATACAAGAAGATTATTACCACTCTCAGTTTTACTTTTTCTGCAAAGCAAGGCATCTCTCCCCCTGCCCTGAGAGTAATTTAGTATGGATCCAGAAACATCTCTGAATTACACAGCATTTTTTTCCCTGACACAAAATGTTTATCTCCTCAGATTTCATATATTGATAACATTTTCTACTGTACCATTAGAATGAAATGTAGAAGCCTCTGTTCAGCTGATGCTGAGATAGTGGCATCCACAAAAGAAAAGATTAAATTTATTATTATCATTACTACCAATATTTATTGCTGAAGTACCATAAAAATACACAGTACTTCATAAATACAAAGGATGTAGAGTCCCTGCGATGGTTTCCACTGCTGTTGACGTCTCCCTAGCTCTACAGGTTTTGCATCTCTTCCAGGAGTTTGGACAAAATGCCAAAATCAAAAGCAATGGTTAGATAATATTGGTAGCTATCACTACAGCACTTACAAGTTCAGTGGTCTTTGTCAAATGAACAGGAACATGCTTGCCTTTAAAGCCCAAGACCCTACTAAAGAACTATGAAAGCGAAAACACTTCCTATTTGCCTATTCGATTTTTTCTTTCTTATCTTGAACCTTTGTTTCACAACAGACATTAACATTTGCATCATCATTTTGATCTCAATGATCATTAGTTATATACATTTCTATGTCATTGTGACTGTACATACCAAGGCAATTTTTCCACTAATAAACAGTGGAATATTAATAAACAGTATCAACTTCCTCTCTACTTCTTGTGTTTTTCTGCACAAGAGAAAACCCCCATTTAATATTTATTAGTTCACTTTTTTTCTAAATCCATACTCAATGAAAGAAGTCTTGGGTTTTCCCAAATACAGGCATTTTATATCACTATTCTTTTAACTTTTCTGGTTTATCATTTTTACCACATGCAAGTTCTTCTAATTTCACTTTTAAGCTGAAACTCATGGAGATTTTTTGGAAACACAGCCATTCTATCACTGCTCACCTGATTTCTGTCTCTGGCATTTGCGTAGCGAAATCTCTGGATGTAGTAGAAGACCAGCCATGCCAGTGAGATGATCATCAGCACAATGAAGGAGATGGAGACAAACACCACAGAGGTCCGGCTGACGTACTTCTGTAAGTTGCGTGTCCCGATGGTTATGTACATCATCACAGTAATGTTCCTCTTCAGGAGGCTTACTATCTCTTTTCCTTTGGGTTCAGGAATCATTATTGCTACAACATCTTCTAGGCCTATGAGACAGGAGAGAGAGGTAAAGAAACTTAAGTAAGTCAAGTAAACTGCTGGTAACTAAGAAGATGCCCAGAGAAGCTGGGGATGCCCCATCTCTGCAGACATTCAGGGCCAGGCTGGATGAGACTTTGAGCAATCTGGTCCAGTGGGAGGATGACCTTTAAGGCCACTTCCAACTCTAAATATTCTATAATTCTAAAGCAAGTTAAAGCCCAAAAAGCAAAACAATAACAAAAAAAGCTCCCCTCCTCTCTGCTCTTCACTCCTCCTTACCAAGAGGTAAGAAAGAAGTATCTTGTGAAGGTTTCAACTGGAACCAGTTACACAGTATGTTTCTGTAAACTAAAATCAGTGAGATGTATAAAATGAGTTTCATGGGTTGACATAAACACAGATTTCCAGAACAACTGAGTTTTATCTAGGCAATATTGCTGTAAGCACTGCAGAAAGGGACACGCTGCAGCCAACACTTCATATACATTTATCACAGCCCATTTTAGCAGGGTCATAAGTCTGTCAGAGAGGCCCCTCCAAATCTTCCAGTAAGATCAGAAATACTTCAAATCACAGATCCCCCCATGGTTTCATAGCCCCAAGGCACCAAAGCATCACTGCCCTTGTCTGAGGCTAGCAACAGAAGCAGCCTGCAGGGAGAAGAGCTGCTTGATGTGTTCCCAGCTCACCCGCTGCCCCATGTCATGCCCCAAAGCCTCAAAACATGCAGACTTCCAAAGACCCTGCTGGGAACTGGACTCATCAGTTGATGCAAATTTTAAGTCTAGAGCACCATTATAATTTCAGAGAAAAAGGTACCTCAGCCCCTGATGCAGTTTGGAGCATGGATCCACAAGGCAGCACAGCTGAAGTGGTAAAAGGTAATGGCAGGGGACAGGGATCTCCTACAGTCCAGTAAGTTTTTCTGAAAACACAGTCCTGTGAAATGGGCCCTCCACACCACCTTTCCTCTCTGTATAGAGACATTTTATTTTACTTGTATCACAAACTCCTGAAACTATTTTTCTTTCCTAATTTGATATTTCCTATGAGATACATAGTTTGAAATTATCTGGGATTGGGCAGTTTGTAATGTGCCTTTCCTGGCTTTATAAATAAACCATCGCCGAGCAGACGAGCTC
>VZTY01003229.1:0-61843 GCA_013400935.1 Turnix velox
GTCAGCAGCCATCATGCCAGGTGGCATGCCCCATGGTCAAAAAAACCAAAATTCTTGCGTCTGCACCAGCTCTTAAGCCATCTGTTTAAGAGCTGGGTTTTCTGGATCTTCCCTGTACCCTTCCCTGATACCACAGGCATAGAAGAGAAGACCACCTGCACCCCAGCTCCTTCAAGTATTTGCCCCATTCCCCTGAAGTCTTTCTTGATATACTTCAGGCTTTCCTTATCAACTTCCTCGCCGCCAGCCTGAATTATTAGAAGTGGGTAATAATCCAAAGGCCGAATCAATCCAAGAATTATCTTTGAAATGTCCTTGACCTGTGCCCCGGGTCACAGCTGCCACAAGGGGGTAAATTAGGGTGGAATAAGGAAAAGGTAAAAACAGACTATATTCCTCCATGGTAATTTCACAGCCATCACCTGTTTTCAGTTCAGGGACTTCCTGGGTTAAGTCTGGCTTCTGTGTACCTGGTATTTGTCTTATACTAACCTGTGTCTCTCTTTGGTGTCCCCTAAACCTTTAGTATTCACTGTATCATTTAGAAAGCAGTATCCCTGATTTGTTACCTGCTGCATGAAGAATAACCTGCTTCTGTTTGTTTTGAAGCTTGTTCCTGCTATCATCCTCTGATGAACCCTAGTACTTATAGTGGAAGAGACAATGAACTACCAAATCCATCCATCCTCTCCTGATTTTATAGCCCTCCAGCATGTCCCCTGTGATTTGTCTCTTCTCCAGAAAGAAGAACCTTAGCTTACTTATTTATTCTTTGCACAGCATACGTCCCATATATTGATAGCCCTTGACAATCAAGGACAATTGAACCTTTTTCCAGTTCTACCATATTCTTTCAGAGATGACAAGAACAGAACAGGACAAAGACACAGACACACCATGCATTTATATAAAGAAATAATGATGAACAATTGCTTTACCAATAGCGCCTAACATTTGCAGCTTTGTTGTTGTCATTGTTCAGTGCTGAGATGTCATTCTCATGGAATTATCAATTGTATCCCCAAGGCTTCTCTCAAAACTGGTAAAAGTTAGGTTAGAACCCCACATTTTACTAATGAAATTAAGGTGATGTCTTCACTACATGCATTGCTTTGCTTTGACAAGTATTTAATTTCACCATCTATCCAGGTAGTGCAAAGCTAAACTTTCATTCAGATCTGTCTTTTCAGTTATGTTCCATTCTAAGCAACTTTTCAATAGCTATTAGAAGCACAGTATACCAAAGCCTGCACATCAAAACTGGTATCTCCAGGCATACCATTCAGCAGGATATCTCCAAACTGAGCTGTCCTACTGAAACATCACTGTGAGCAAAGATGAGACATGGAGTCCCAGGAAAAAAAAATTGGACAGCAAGGTACAAGAATTAATCTGAAAGACCTTTTCGATCTACCAGCCATTAGTAACTCTCCTTTTTCAGGGAATCTAAACAGTAAGTTCTTCAGACATTTCAGAAAGGAGAAGATGAAATTCAGCACTTGTGTGTGTACATGGAAGTCTCACCTAAGGTGTAGAAATAAAAAAGGGGGGGGGGAAAGCATTTAAAGGCTTAATGTCCTTACAATGAAGTTTCCTCTGGGCATATCAAGCCTGTGCCTCTGCTTTCCTTGTAAAACTTGACAGTGTTGCTTTATTGAGATTAGAGGAAGTGTTTATTACACTATTAAAAATTGGAATTCTTTTCATCCACAGTAAACAAGGGCTATAAGATCACTAGAGAAACTCTTCTGGTAAGACACAGGACAGAGATCTTGAACTTGTTTATTCTGAGTTTAGTGAAAAGACGTTATCACATACAGTTTTATAGGTTTTTGTGAACTCCCAACACTGCTAATAATAAGGCAGACCTATCCTACTATCCAGATTCTAATTGAAGGCATGATCTGGTTTCTGGTCCTAATTTTAGTTGCTGTCTGCAAGGATATTTTCACTTGGATATTTTTATTCTATTTGCTTGTTTCTTCTTTGCTCATATCCACTAAATGTCACAATTCCACGATATGGGTGTCATGGAGGTTTATTTTCCAGTCTTGTATGTATGCTTATTTTCCCTATATTTTGACTCCAGGTAAAGTATTTTCACTATAAAATTCTACTAGAAACCTTTGTGACAGAGTTAAAATTCTCACACAAAGAGAATTACTTTTCAACAACTATTGCAAAACAAAGTTTTTACCCAGTATAGCTGTTTTAGCCAAATCCCACTGGGCTTTTCCAAATACTTTCCTCCTTCTGTGCTGTCCCCTACATGCTCCTAAGGGACACTCAAGATTTCTTTCATCCTGATTTGCTATACAGATGCTGCCCACTATTACAATTATTGCACTTCATCTTTCCTTGCAGCTATGCTGAACTTTTTTTATGTTGACATAAATAGCCAGGTATGCAAAGTGCTTAGGGATCCATCTGCTTAACATGATGTGCATGTAGGATCATCTCTACCACTAATAATCTTCTGCATTCTCCCAGAAATACATGTATTTATTTTGTCTAGAGCTCATCTTCAGGAAATAAGATGGCTCAATTCATCATGTTCTAAGCATGCAATTATGTTCTTGGATCAGGAAAAAAAAAAAAAAAGTGATGCAGTCTTGGGAGTCAGCCCAAGAGCCTCTTAAATATAAATGGTGCCAGGGCTCCAAGAGAGTGGCAAGGCAAGGTCTTGCCATCTGGATCACATCCCATTGCCTCAGCAAGGACCCGGGCAGGTGGGGACCAGCCAAGGCCACCCCAGGCCCAGGGCATCAGGCATCTCCCTGGGGACAGAGTTGAGGCCAGGATGAGACAGAAGTCATCTGGGCTGAAGTGGGGTCCTGGGCCAGAAACAGGATTGAGGACACAGCAGGAGACGCTGGTAGGGACAGTCCACCCCAATAGTGCCCTCAGGCCATATCACTGTGTGCTCGGTTTAACTCCAGCTAAATTCATTCTTTACTCTCTTCATCCTTCATCCCTCTTTTAAAACTCTTGGAAACTGGTGCCAACAGGTTGTAGCATATCAATATACCTCCTGGGGTTCTGGCTGGCTAGGCTTCAACTGGAGCATGACTGAGTGCTTCAGTCCTGTCTGCATGTTCTGATATTAACAGTGTTGGCCATGCTACGTAAGGGCCATGATCAGCAGCTGGCCTCAGGCAAAGAGAAAATAATCAGTCTTTTGGAGAACTTCTCCAGTGGCTGCCAAGAATTTTCTGCATGAGGAAGCCTATTAACAAGCATCATGTGAGAGACTGTTTACAGAAAGCCAGAAAATGCTGACCCAGGATAAGAAAAAGTTTCACAGCTGAATAGCTCTCTGATATTTCATTGAAGGGATTTATAGATAAGAATTACAAAATAATTGCACAAAAGGGCTTTTAAAACACATTTACAGCAACAACAGCCCAGTCCCATATGGTATTTTTGGTACAGAGATAACATTTCAAGGTGCAAAGGAATATCCTTGGGATATAATGTCTGTGTGACCAAAGATCTCTAAGGTCAGATGGAGCATTTGAGCCCACTAGCTCCTTCTCTACTGCCTCATTGCGTGACTGAGACAGTGTAATGATAGGCCTGTGCCAGCCTTGTGAGCAAGTTAACTTGTTGTACGCCTAAAGGAAACTCAATAAAACCTCAAGTTGTGTAATGAAAATAAACTGCACAATCACCAGCAGCAGTCATTCTATTATTAATAACCCATAAGGAAAAGGGCATTTTAAAATTCCTTTCCAAGAGTTTTGCCAGAGGAGTGAACATTCACATAAACTATATCTTTTAATTCTGTTACCATTTTGTTTCATTTAGGCTATAAAGGTACATTCAGAGCTAAAATATGAAATGTAAGCATTTTGGCTTTCACAGACCAAATATTCACTATTTATATCAATTTGGCACTTTTCTCGTGTTTGCCACTAGCTTTCAACTGACTGAAGAAAGGCAAGTTCTCCGGTGCCTAACATTTGCCTGGCCAAAGCCTTTCATTAGGGATATGCAGAACCTCTGATAGAGGGGTGCCAATGATCTGCCATATTGTGACAGATGATGCACTTCTGTCACCTGTGTCATCCTCTTGTCACTGAGTCAGAGCTGAGGGGAGGGGGGACGCAGAGCCTTCCTGCTCCATCTACTGCTATTTGTACACTACTGCTGAAACTCCATTTTATTAGCCTTGTTTAAACTTGAAATGAAAAAAGAAGGAACCAAACCAGTTGTGATAGCAGAGATTAGCCCAGCTTGTTGCCACATGACATGCCTGAAGTTAATACTTAGTGTTGCTGCTTTGAAATAGTGACATTTCCATTTAAAAAGCTAGTAATCGAATCACCCTGAACTGAACCGTCTGCCTTTGTAACTGTGATTCTATCTACAATGGCATTTAACATAAACTGTAAACACAGAAAATGAATTTTCCTTTTATGTATTACCTTGTGGTCTTAGCAGATAAATTTCAAAAGGCTGTATGTTTTATCTCTCTTCCAGGCTTCTCCACCTATCCATACATACATCCTCTATGCACCTAAACAGTGGTGATATTATACACAAAAGTTTCAGAGCAATTTAATATACATCCTTTACCACTCAGGTGAGCTCTGCCAACTACTTGTCCTCACATGAACTCCCAATGTATCCAGTTTACATTCTAAAAACAGTCAGAATAAGAAAAAAAAAAAAAAAAAGCTTGATAAATATCCCCAATTTTCTCCAAAATGCCTAATCTGAAGTTTCTACCAAAAGGAGGCCAAAGGAACAACCCAAAGAGGTCAAAAATATTGGCAAGAAAGATCAGTCTTTGGTACAACTTGGAAAAAAGATGAGCAGACATACTACAAATCAAACCTGACTGCTGATCTTCAGGGAGATGGGGAAAACTCAACTTCAGAAATGTGAAGTTAAAAATTGAAATGGCAGCAACAAATGCAAAAAATTACTTTAAGATATCACAATTTTGTGATGGTGCCCATTGCCCACTGACTTCTAGAGATTTTCATGTATGTAGCCAAGGTACAGAAATTTTGAACTATGACTTTATGAACCAATTGGAGCTTAATAGTAAATAATTAAAGTTTTTTGTGTGAAAATTTGAAACATATTCAGTGGAAATTCCTGAGAGGATTAATCCTTCTCACAGTAATGATTTTAAATTGCAAACTTCAATAATTTTCTAAAATAAAATGCAATCACAGTTACACATCTCTACTGTTTAAAAAAAAAATCCCTTCTGTGGAAGTAATACTGTATTTTCCAGAGAATATAGTTCAATCAAAATCAAGGTCTTGAAAACACATCTGATTTCTACAAAATATTTTAACAGAAATCTCCTGTCAAATAGAAATCAACATTGCACTGCATATTACAGAGCTAGACCATTTTTTTTGTCCAAGAAACACCTGAACATACCACCAGAAATTAATATCTGTGCTATCATGACCTGGACATGAGCATAAAAGGTTTAAATAAAAGAAAGGAAACAAAACTGACTTAAATGTATACATACCTAAGAGTTGCACGACCCAAGAGTTGTAAATTTTCCATCTGAGCCTACAGACTCTTCAAAAAAAATTTCACATGCATGTTTGGATCAGTGAATAAGTCATGATGGCCATCATGACTTTTCCCACTGGATTAACACAAATCACTGCTGCCATCACCAAGGTCTATCTGCTTGATAGCATGACTGAGACCTGAGACTGTTCTTGGGTGTTCTGTTCATCACATGAACAGAAACAATTCCTCTTATCAGCAGTGTGCTGGAATCTAGGACATGCCACCTCATCCCATCACCTGCTTTTTACCTCCTAGAAGACAGGAGGTAAAAAGAGAGTGAGATTTTCCCTCTAAAAAAGACAGAGAAGATGATCTTCAGCATTGGCCTGGCTAATATAGGCAGCTGTTCTGGAGCACAGCACAGATCTCATCATCCCCTTTGCTCCCTACTGAATTTCTCATTCTTCACCAAAGCAATTTTTTTGGCTCCTGCTTTCCACTCACTTCCCACACATTCCTGTGAGACCTTCATATAAATTTTTATAGTTTCATGGGCTAACAGGATCGCTCAAGCCCAACCTCCTGCTCAAAGCATTGTAAGCTTGGAGATCAGACCAAGTTGCTCAGAACTTGACCCTTTTCGATCTCCAAAATCTCTGTTGGAGACTTTACAGCTTCTCTAGGCAACCCAGCTTATCTAACTTCTCATTTGCTTATCCACATGGAGAAAAGTAGCCTAAACTGCAGTGGTTTGTGGCAATGCCTCTCACCCAGAACCACTTCAGGCATCTGTAATCAGAAACTGAGCTCTCCATTCAGTGTCCTCAGAGGTCACATAGTGAGCAGACCATTCAGAATGCTCTGCTCTTATCTCATAGCTGTGTGACCCATGTGACAGTTTTGGAGGATCTGTGGCTAACAGGAGAGCTCTGACAAAACTCTGCACACACTCTGTAGTCCTACTTGATGCTTAAGAATATCTGCTTAGAAGACAAAACTGAATCCTCCCTTGCTGTTGCTATTTATTTCTGTTGCTACAGTGATGGCAAATAAGAACAGGAACAATGGTCAGCACATCCAGAAAAATCTCTGGGATTTTTGTGCCAAAGATGTCAAGATCCTTCTCAACTGAAGAAGCATGGCAAGCACAAACAGAAGTGGTATTAGGGACAACAGCTGCAAGAACAATAGAAATGATCAGGCTACAAGGCTAGTGCAGTAGGTATATTTTCTCTGCTTGGGAACAACAGCTGAGCAATGTAAAAAGAGAGGCTACCCACAACTATTCGTCACAGGCTTGGCAAGATACAGCTGAAGGAGATGCACAAGAATATGACTGACCTTTTGCAGCTAAGACCACCCAAGCACATGCAATCCAATTACCTTGTGTTGTTGTGATGAGAGAAAATTTTATTTCAGCTCTGGTTCTAGATGACAAGTGTTCCAATACTTCAGGGTTTTTTTCCAAGAATGATGTCTGCGGGAAAATCTGAGTCATCCAGAGAGGGAAGAGATGAATAATACCTTGAACTCTAGACATAAATGAGAACTTTCCAACCTGATGTTGAGAAGAAAAAATCTGTTTGCTTTCTATAAAAGGAAGATGATATTTTCTGAGAAAAAGCAGATATAGAACTTAGTCACAACTTATCTGACTTCTTGCAGTCATTGCACAGTTGTATCTCACAACAGCTTCCAGAACAATTGGTTTCAGCCAAAGTCAGAATATTTGACCAGTAAATCCTCACCCTGACTCAGTGTAGCATCTCTCTTGCATAACAGACAGTGCTGCAGGGCAAGAAGGCTCATGTGAATGTTGATAATAGTTAGCAACATTTTGCTCTGTATGTGCCCTGCCACAGGGGCTAGAAGGAGAACTGCTCAGCAGAAAACTGACTGATTTGTGTGCAGATACGGGAGCAATTCTGAAGGCAACTTTTCTGTATACCATCACCTATAGTTTAAGTGCACTACTATCAGGCATACATTGTGCAGCATCTGTTGGCTTGAGCCGGGAGTTTGCATAGGGATTTTTGTTATTTGGCTTTCTTCTGAATCTGAGAAGTAAAAAAAATATCCTCCAAAACAGTGAATTGCTTTAGTTGCTAGAGAGCAAAGTGTTCCAGGTTTCTTCGAGGTCTATTCCCACAGTATGTCTGGGTGACCAGTGAATGCCTGACATTTGCCAATGAAACAGCTGAATTTGTATTTTTTAAATAGTTGAAGATAGGATTTTCAGGCAAGAGAGATCAATTTGCCTGTGGAAAGGACCTTTGCAGCATCCTAGATCAATTTGAGCTTTTGCATTCATGCAAAAGATCTGAAAATGTGCAGCTAGCATTTTCTGAAGGGCTTAGATTTCTAAATCTAGAAGCAGCAGGTCTGAGGAAAGCACAGGTCCAACAAACTATTGACCTAAAAGTCTGAGCTAAGTTTATGCTATTGGACAGTATAAGAAAAAGAAAGAAGGCTTTCTCAAATAAAGTTTCTAGACTACTTCTAGAAGTAACACACTGCCATGCACAAAAACAAATGCTATGGGACCTCATTTTGCTCTCTTTTTTCCAGGACCTCTAGAAGGAAAATCTAAGGAGCTTTAGCAAGGCGAGAAGGGATGCCCAGTTCTGGGGCTGAAACAGTGCTAGTGGCTGTGGTACTCCCTTCTGCATAATCAAGTGCAAAGCAACAGGAAGTGTTTGAGCAAAAAGAGGTAACCAGAAAACCTTCAACTTAAATGCTCATGTTCTCTTAATAAGGCTACTTTCTTCAAGATCCTGGAGAATTGGCCTGACCTGAGGCTGTCCCTGTAATTCCTCTCCATTAGGACTTAAAATCCCGCCACCAAGGTCTGCTCTATCTAATTTGGCTAGGTGCTTAGTGACTGCCTGTTAGTCATATCATCCATTATTCCAATACACACAGCAATCTTGAGCTTTACATGAGACATTTTAGGGGTGTCTGCATTCCTTGTGTGACACACTGATTAGGTGAAAACATCAGTCTAACCTTGTGTGGTCCCTGCATCAAACTGATTCACACCAAATTACAGTTAAACAGATTCAAATGCACAGCTTCTGGCTCCACTACAACAGAATAAAATTGAAATAATGCCTACCATAAAAGCAACTGCTCTTTCCAGCTTCCTTAACAAGGCCCTCGTTGATGCTAATTTCACCTCAAATGCCACACCAAGATGCATATATTTGGAATTTAATGAAAATTTTTCTCTGAGTTTTAAAAGGCTTGAAGTACAGGAAACTTACACCATCAGACTCCAGGAACCAGCAATTATCTGAACTTTCTGTGCGCTGCACCATCTTCAAGAGTTTATAATCTTGGCTAAGTCAGCAAGATGGGCAGGGAGCATTTTAGACTAGCCAACTAGAGTACCACAGAGAAGGGCAGTGTCCAAACCTTTGTGGCAGGGGTGGCAGTAGGCTGGAGAAGTAGCATGAGGAGGCATGAGAATTAAAAAATTAACCCAGATCCTGTTCCATCCATTTCTGGCTGGTAGATTATGGTATTTCCAATAGGTGTTACTCCACCTATGGACAGACAAACTATTCCCAGTCCAGTTAAAATTCAATGATAACTCTGATTCATCTTTGTCTTGGGAAGCCCTTCCTGCTTTGTTTCATTCTAAAAAAAAATTAAACGGTATTTACCTCTTAGCAGATATGGAATGAGTTGTTTGAAATCACAGAAAGAGTAAAAAGCTTTACACACTGCTGAACATGAACAGAATTAAATGCAGAAAATGCCTGGAAGAGTCAATGCACTCTTTCTGAACTGTCAGATATTTTGGTTCACTTAAGCCATGTGTTTATGTTACTACTATTTCCTAAGTTCACCTTGGTAAAAACTAACCGACTCTGTCTCAATACAGTGAAAAACAATTGAGCAAGATAAAGAGAATGAACAATGACCTTTCCTTCTGCAGAGCCCATTGCTGAGAGAGGCAGGAAGAGATCTATCTGGTAATGTTTATCTGACTAAAGCAATTTACTGGATGATAGCTTCCCCCAGAAGATCTAAGGACAAAAATGGCATAATATCAGCTCACAAGGGACCCACTAATATGAGCCCTAAAATGAAGCCCTCTGTGCTGAACCAACTCTGTATTTCACTTGTAAGTCATGCCATTGAGATGTTTAATGTTCCTCTGGAGAGCAATAGACCAGTGACAAGAAAAATAAACAAGAGCTAAAGATGAAGATGTCCTTGAACTGAAAGTGCTTCACTTTAGGAAACCAAATAAAGTGAGCAAGAAACTCTGAAGCATGATTGCATTAAAATAGGCAATATTTTTTTGTGTCTTCAGTGGGATGACTTGGGTATTTTATACCACAGGTCTCTATGCAATTATGAGAGCAGTGGCTTTGGCTGACTGTGTTCTCCTAAAATCTCCCGATGGCAAAAACTCATTTCAGCAGGAGTGGAGGCTTAACCTGTGGCCTCCTGTATCTGCCCAGGTGTCCTCACCATGAGGTTGAAATGCCCCTCTCTCCTTTACTCTTCACACATGCATACCCTGCAGTCCCAGCATGTCAATAAAAGTGATGCTGAATCTGTCTTTTTCCTGTATAACATTTGATTTTTAACCAGTTATTGCTTTGTTAGAAAAATCCCTGCAAGTGCCATGTGAAATGTGCTATCAGGTTAATCTACTAAATACCTTTATTCTCATGCTGTTCATGCCCACAATATCCCAAGCTGAACAATCTGAAAATGCACATAAATGATTTTGACCTTGTATTCAAATCCCTTCCTAAATGCATCAAGCTACTAGAAGAGGGGTAAATATAATTTAGCAACCAGAGGTGCAAAGGAATGGCTGGCTTCATTAGGTATGTGCACAAATGAACATACATTGTGGTAAATTTCCTTCTCTTGGGGTGATACATGTAACACGAAATCTCTGGAGGCATAAAATTAAAGACTTTATATAAATACCAAGATTTTAAGTGCACCTGGTTCCTCTGAGGTTTATTGTAGGTAGAAAATGTTGTTTCCAAAAATTAAAAATTTTGTGTGAATTTTTTTTAACCTCTGTATTTTCAGTTTTCCATCACTATTTCTGCATTCCCAGTCCCAAATAGTTAGTAATTCCCATTCTGTGAGGTAAAGTGTATTTCTATTTGTCCTCTTTACATTAAAGTTAAGCCAAAGTCAAAGTGTCAGAGTAGCTTGAGTAGTAGAAAGCGAAATTTTTTCCTGTTCTAATTTTAAACTTGGATCTTGTGGCCATTCTTAACATTAAGGTATTGATCATTATTTCAAATCAGTCATGCTACAGTCCTTATTTTCATGCCAAGGTCTTTTTTTAAGCATGTCGAAAAGTAATCTGCACTATTACTTTCAATTACAGTTTAATAATTTATGAAATTACTTAGTATCATACCTGCAATATGTCAGTCAGGCTTCATTACATTGCAATGAGGTCTGATTTAACACAGTCATTATTGTTGCTCTTAAGGGTTTGTGAGGGAAGGATTCCTGCAACTGTATTAATTTTAGCTATTTTAGAGTAAAATAAGCAGCTGTGGATAAATGACAGTATACAGTGGTGCACTTAAGCATACCTAAGACTCTGATGTCTCCTAATTGCAAATACTTGCCTCCTGGAATAGTTCCATGTTTTGCACTCAGTTAGGGAAATGTTCACCTAATTTCTCACAGCAAATTGTTTTACGAGCAAGGATGGACTAGGAAAACCCATGAAGAAGACAAAGACTTGCCTAGTGCTCCCCAGCAGCTAGCACACAGTATCCTTGGAATTGTGGAATAGGACATCACCTGCCTACAAAGTACATTCATGTCTGTCCTTTGCCTTCAGCTGGCCCCTGTGTTGTGGTTATGCTGACAGGAGGTGTGAGTTTATACCCCTGATGTATGATACCATTGGTGTTAGAAAGTGAAATAATCAGCCAAATAGTAAGGAAGAATTATTTTTTTTCCCCAGTGTTTGGGAAGGAAGTATGTGAGGATTCTTCCTTGGCATTAGTACTGAAATTTACCTTTAAGTGATCACAGTCAAGTGTTTGCCCACTTTGTCATCAGAGGTTATTCCAAACTTTTAAATTAGTTCAATAAAACATGGATATCTAGGCTTCTGAAGGCAATTCCTGCTTTCCATTGAAGCATGAAATATGGCAAATATGCAATTCAACTTCAGCATCATGTAATGCTTAGAAAGCAGCCCTTATTTCTCACTACTATATTAGTGGTACTTCCTCAGGTGTTAGTCTTTCCAGAAAAGGCAAACAAATTTTCTTGGTCTTGTATGTAATGCCATGACAGGACCAGATATAATGGATGTAAATTGGAAGGGGGTAGATTCAGACTTGACATAAGAAAGAAATTCTTTACAGTGAGGGTGGTGAAACACTGGAACAGGTTGCCCAGAGAGGTTGTGGACGCCCCCTCTCTGGAGATGTTTAAGGCCAGGCTGGACATGGCACTGAGCAGCCTGATCTAGTGGGAGGTGTCCCTGCCTATGGCAAGGGGTTTGGAACTCTATGATCTTTGAGGTCCCTTCCAAGCCAAACTATTCTATAATTCTATGACAGGGCAAGGACTCACTTTCCTGCCAGCATGTATCCTAGACAAAGTAGGGGAAATAAAGAAAACCAGAATTGCTCTGTATTAACCCAGGATTTCAACAGGAGCAGAACTGAATAAAAATTTAACCCTCTCAAACAATGGAAAGCAGTCTTTACTTCAAAGCTAATATTTCTGACAATGAGCCCCAAGGCAATACTCTCTTCAGATTGGATTTGATACAGCTCCAAGCACAGCGCATTGGAGAAATAATCAACATAATTCTTTGCTGTTGCTTTTAACTCATTAGGAAGGTTTTTTTCCTGACTCAGGCACTGGTGGCTGAAGCTGATTTGAGGCATCAATAGGAGGGGCCATTTGAGTGCCTTGCAGTTCAGGAGCCATGACAGCCTGGTGAGATGGGAAAGGTTAACCAAGGCTTCCGCTGGGGAGTGAGATAGCAGAATTTCCTGTAGAATTGGATTAGGAGCAAATGTAAGGGGGAAAATGAATCACAGTATTGATGTTGGGAAAGAACAATATTATGATTATATGCATTTAATGACTGCTGATACCTAGTTCGGTGACAGGTAGTCTCATCCATGGGGACAAAAGTACACAGTGTGCTTAGAGGAGACCTGGAGGCAATCCTTCAACTCAAATCCCATGATAGGATAATATGCTATGGCTCCTTTCATGCTGGAGGTGGCATCCTTTCTAGATCCCTTCTGAGTATGTCAATTGATGATAACAGCATAATTTGCCTTAGAAATTTTAATTCCCCACACACCCTCTTTTCCTTACAAAGAAGAAAAGCATGAACATTTCCTTTGAGCTGTCCTGAATAAATACTTTAAGAATATTAAAAATATTAAAACTTTCTGACTGAATTCCAAACCATGTAGGGTGCTTTGTTAATTTTAAAAGGAGGGATGTTATAACCTTCAGTGCTCACACTGTGTGACAGACAGGCACCCTCAGCATTAAAAATAGGCAGAGTGTATCAGTGGCTACAGCCAGATGTGTAATCTCTCCTGGATCAACATCTGTCTGCCTTTCCTCTTTCACAGAGGGAATTTAGTGAGGAGCAGGTAAAGCAGTTTTGTGACATCATGGTTGTTGTACAGGAACTCCTGGATGTCATTAGCTGTTGTACTTTGTTTCCCTGTATTTTATATTCAGCATGCATTAGCGGTTGCTTGTTTTGAAGTTCTCCAGGGTATTCTACAAGGAAGCTGCCTGGTAGCAGAACAGTCTGTGTTCCTCAGATATGCAAGTGACTAATTTTCCATCAATCAGAGATGAGACTTAAATAAATAAAGGTACTTCATGGGGCTGCTGTGCCTAATGATAAGCAATTATATAAAGTCAAATTAAGGCAGTTCTTTGTGAAGGTCCTGTGAAATTGGTTAAGCAAAAAGAATAACTGCACCATTTCAGTGATTCATCCTATTGCTCATTTCAGTGGGAGCATTATCTCAGTTAACTGATGCAATTAATATGAAAATGAGGAAATCATTGTTTAAGGAGATGAGAAGAGAGAGGGGGTCTTAATGTGGCAGCAGTGAAGAAAAAGAGTCGCAGAGATGGAAATTTGCATAGGTCAATGGTAATGTAATGCATTTAGCACATATTCAAAGCTTAACTTGCATAGTAATACAGATCCATTAAATTCTCATTATGATGACCTGTGTCCGACACAATTCAATTTTTCTGAATCTTAATGATAAAAAGTTAATTACGGTAAGGTGAAAACCTTTTGTACTTGGTCTTAAAATAAAGCATTGAAAGGGCATTGAGACTATCTTTTAGATATGGCAGGTAGTTTCACTTCTGCTTAATTCAATATTTTATTAAGCATGACAAGATCTGAAGTTTAGCTTCTGTGTGCACTGCAGATTCTTAATGTAGTTAGTGGCAATAAATAAGCCTTTGTCTGTAAATCTACTATCCAGTGAGAGTAATTTTCCAGCTACAGGCTTCATTTACAGATTGCGTTCCCAGTTTATTCTGGGTTTCTTATTTTTAGCAACCAGAAATCCTACCTAGATTTGGGAAAGGGAGGAAGGGAAAGAAACATCTTTTCCCTTTCAGCACTGTATACACATTTTAGCATTTGTTCGCCAGAAATGTCTTTGAGACCATGACTCTTAACATGGTATGGTGTGCAGTCTCCAGCAGCTGTTTCTTGTCATCGCCTGATTTTGCTTCTCACCACTGCCACAGGTGGAAGATAAGTGTCTGAGTGCTGCTCAACCTCACACCATTTCCTTCCACTTATCTTACATTCGCAGTTAATGGTCATTCTTGACTTACTCATCCAAGACAGGGAACAAAGCTGCCAGTTTCCAAGTGCTCTGAATCATGCTTTGGATCGAGCAGAAGGTGAAGAGATAGGCTATAATCAGGCTCAACAAGGCAGGCTGCCACATGAAATTGGTTGTTGTACTTAAAAGGTGATATGCCAGAGTAGCACCTTCCTTACTCCTCTGCATTAAAGCCACCACACATCACTCACACAGTGTCAGGCTGTTTTAAATTGTGATTAATTTGCATTTAATAGATTTGTAAGGCATCTTTATTAACATCTGTGTAATGTAAGTCAGGCTTAGTGCAAACAAGAGCCAAGTGCTGCACGCATTATTCTCCTTGTCAGGTTCTTTTATCCTGAAATCTGCCTTATACTTGCTGCAGTACATGACTAGTGTTTTTGGAGGCAATCCAAGTGATGATGACTTTAGCCACCTAACACAGACCCACAACTGGGGAATCATCTGGCAAAACACAGATGTCTGCAGTACAGATGCCTGAACCTAAACTAGTCCTACAAGGCGGTGCGCAGGCAGCGAAGAGACCCAGCATCAGCACATCCTGGAGAAGACAGACACATGCAGTCCTGGACAGTGCTCTGAACACACAAAGTTGTATGACGACAATATGTGACTAATTTTCTGAACTCAAGCCTGAGATCAAGCCCCCATCTGACTTTTAAAGCTACAATTCACAGTAGTTTAAATTGCCATGGTCTCCTGAAGTTCTGCTTTTTCAACTTCTCTAGTGTCTCCAGGGAGACATTTGACCTCCAGGGAGCCAGTCCAGCTCTCTCAGATAGATTAAGACTAATCCATTCCCATCCTGACCATGCATACATGCAAAAAAAAGGAGATTTTCCCCCATGGAGTGATCATTGGTCAGACCAATTCTGGTGCTGGTACAAGGCAGGGCATGGCCTCATCTCTCACAAGCACCTCTCTACACTCCTTGTCTATCTCCTATCTCACATGATTCAGATTCTTAGCATATCACAAAAGCTGCTCTTTTAAAACTGTCTCACATAAATGTTTTAAAACTATCCGGATTTAAGATAAGCCTCAGTATCTAAAAGTGAAAGTTAGGTGGCTAAGTCCTTTGTTGATCCAGAATCCCAGCAGACAACAGTTGATCTCAGTAAGAGCCTTAGGTATATAAATACCTTTGCAGAATTAAGCATATGTGCTTTAAGGTTCTAGATCTTTACAGACATATTTCAAACCACAGTTCTATGTTTTTTAAAAGGTAAAAATAGACATGGCATGTAAGTTGCAAGTTTATTCATTCTTTCTCACAGCTGCTCTAGCTGTTATCATCAGCTGCCTTTCTGGCAACTTTCTGGCAGTCCCTTGCTTACTCCTGTGAGGTGGCTCCATACATGATGACTCAGTGAACATAATACAGTTGAGAAGTAATCTGGAAAAAAAATCATTCATGAATACTTTGCTTTTAATATTTTCTGGTATGTCATTTCACAAAATGAGAAAAGTAAGAAGCACAGTATGAAACCATGTGATCTTTCTTGGAGTATGTGTAGAATCATAAGAAATGTTTATATAAAATTAATTGCGATTAAACCTGGTGGGAGGCATATCTTGTAGATTCCAATAATCTTGCTTAAGGGCAGCATATTCACCATGCTACTTCACAAATACGACTGTAATTAATAAACTTCAGTTAAAGAAGAATCAATAAATACTGTTATTCATAGAAAATGGATATTATATAAAGAGGAATACTGCATTTTAAAATAGGTTTGTTTCCCCAAGCACAAATTAAGATTCTTTTAAAGGAAAGAGAAACACCAGGTAGAGAAAAATAATCTAATAAAGTGGTTTTATTGTTTATTATAATCTGACAAAATCGTTATATCTCAAGCACTGATATTTAACAAAAGAGGAATTCTGTTTCTTAAAAAGAAAGAGAAAATACACCTTTCAACACAAACACCAATATATATTATCAAAAGGACCTCTGATGTGATGTATAAACAAAGTGACAACTAAAAACAATGCTAGGAAACCCTGATTAGTAGAAATGCATACCACAAAATTCCCAGGGCACGTAGTGTGATTTTTGAGATTAGATAAATTCCCTTTATTGACACTACCCAGCATTACAAATCCAACATGTCCCAGAATGGGAACACATTATGATAGAGATTACCATTCTTTAGTTTTACAGGTGCTCTGCAACAAATACAGCAATAATTTGACAACAAAATAAGAGACTTGAAACACATTGTGTGATTCCCCACAGTATCCACAGTAAAAAGTTATCCGAAGGGGAGATGTTTTGTAAACCATCAAAATCCTTTTCTTCGTGTCACGCATCTGTGAGCTGCTACTGTTGTGTGACACTGTTGTGACACATCACTGCTCAATTTCACTTGCAACCTCCTTGGAGAATGAGGCTCTGAAGTCAAATGGTTGATGATATGGCTGTTCCACTGGGGTCTAAGAGGCTGTACTAAGGATATGAGAAAAGTTTTACAGCTGAAAAGCGAAAGCTCGGCTGTTTCAGTAACTCTGTTTCTAACCACAGTTCTGTGGTCAAGGTAGAATATAGGAAACAAGAAATTTGAGATTAATCTTTTCCTTTTACAGCTTCTAGATTTCAGAGCCTTCCTGAGGTGAATATTGTCACTGGACTTCCAGCACAACTAGTTTCATGCAAGTGTTGCCTGAACCTCCTTGAGTTGGTCTAACCTCTTAGTGAGACACTTTTATTCCTGTTATCATCAGCTGCCCTTCTGGCAAAGAGTTCCTCAGCATCTGTGTTTTAGACTCAATGAAGATGTCTCTCTTCACATATGTTTTTTCCAGTTTCTCTTGTATCAAAAATCTATCCGAGTATCTTTTCTCTAATCATCACTATGTTATTCAGATCAGTCATGGACAGTAATTTATTCCAAAATGCCAAGCCATTCAGGAAGTCACAATAAGCCCACAGCTCACAGTGCTCACCAGCTTCCACTGTAGTCTGCAGTTGTTCTTGCATAGACTGACAACCAGGTCCATCTGTATTTTCAATGCGTGTTAAACAATTTTGATCATCAATGACCCTAACTTCAGAAGTCTGAAATTAAGCCTTTTGGCTACATTCTTTGTCTGTGTTCTGTTTTTTCTTAGAAGGATCCCTGTGGAGGGTCATTCAGATCACTTATCTGAGGCCTCTATTTTAGAATTAGTTTAATTACTGCCCATTAATGGCTTTCCCTCTCCATTGACGAGGTGATTAGTTTAGACTAAATACACAGGTTTTTGATAGCTAGAATTAGGACAGATGACTCTCACAGCGGTGCTTTCAAAAAAACAACAAAAAAAACCCCCAAACCTCAAACTAACACTACCTTGCATTTTCATATTGTTACGAGTATTTGAAAAATTATGTAAAATACTGTTATGGACCTATATTCGCATATTTCCTTAGTTCCCAATTCTGCAGTACTGAAATCCGTACAAGCTCTATGTATGTTTTCTAAAGCAAAAGATACAATATTATTACCTATATTTCAGGTCCAAAAGCACACACAGACACCCAGTGTCTAAGCAAACCCTTTGGAACTCACCTTCTGCCAGTCCCTTCAGCATCTGCTCTCTTCCACCCTGACCTGAGACCATGTCTTTCCTGTCAACACAAAAAGCCATTAGAACCACGGTCAGATTTCAAAACTCCTCAGAGCTGAGAGGACAGGCCCACAGACTTTGCTGATGTCCATTTCTATTTATAATGTTATCAGTAAACTAGAGGAGACAGTTGCTGTCTCCTGTTACCATTCAACAAGACCAGGCAGTGACATCTCTACCCAGCTACCTGACAATGCCCACCCTGGGAAATCACAGGCCTCACAATCAGCATTTCTCACTACAGAGAGATCTGTATATCATAAATAGGTTATATGGCTTACTGGGAAAAAAAAAGAAAAAAAAAAATTAATGAAAACAATGTGTCTCACTATTGAAGTCCCACAAAATCAAGAAGACAAACAATGGCATCTTGCCCGGCTGTCAGTTCTCTTCTCTGTTCATTCCCAAGCTTTTGCTTTTGGCAAGAAAGCATCCCTCTGCTTCAGTGATCCCTTCATGAAATTTAAGTAAGTACTTTTATAGTTTGCTAGACTAAATTTTTCTGGATATACATCCAAGAATGTGAAAAGCTATTTTTGTGAAACAAATCTTGCTCAGTTGTAACTCAACAGCAGAGCAAAGGATAGAGCAATGGGGAAAAGTTACTGATGTGGGAGAGGCAAGGAATCTTGTTATTTTACTTACACCAACGTAATGCAGCTGCCTCCTTTGATAACTTTAATGCAGCTCCTTCTAATTTACATTGGTGTAAGTGAAATCAAATAAAACCCATTATGTCCCTGAACCCCAGTAGGCGATCAATGTAATGCAGACTTTTACAATCCCAATTTCTTTCTGTAATAGCAAAGGAACAATATGGATTTACAGAAGGGCCAGGCTAAAGATAAACCTCCCCGCCCTCCTCGTTCTTCAGTTGCAATCAGAAGAATCTAAATAGCCATTTGAGTGTGAAGACGAAGGTCAAGAAGGACAACACAAGACCAACAAGAGCCTGAGAGCTGACCCTAGAGATAATCTTGAAAATGAAAAATGCTCAGTGCACAGAAGATCACCTACCAAATTTGCAAAGATACAGAAAATCAGAACATTAAGATTATTTTATTACTTTATTAATAATGAAGTTGAATTGCGTTATAGCAACTTAGAATGGGAAGATGATTTCTTTATATTGCTAAATGTCCTTGTTTCAACTTCAGCACTCCAGAATTGCAGCATAAAATTTCAAAA
Source organism: Turnix velox (assembly GCA_013400935.1). NCBI lineage: Eukaryota > Metazoa > Chordata > Aves > Charadriiformes > Turnicidae > Turnix > Turnix velox. The sequence continues at coordinate 19,155 of VZTY01003229.1, forward strand.
AGAATAAGACACACCTATATTAATTATAGCATAGGGATGCACTCAAAGCACTTTTAAAATAATGCATTCCATAGACTTGTCATACCATCTCCCTCTTTCTTTTTCTCATGACTGAGTGAGGCACTATTGTATTTCCTGTGGGCTGACAAAACACCTAACATTCCTGGTGCAAACATCCTCTTCAGCTCTGAAGGTTAAAAGAGTCTGTCTGCTACTTCCTATTGCAGCAATTTTCTGATCTGCTCAGAAATAAAGAAATCAGTAAGGTGGACTCTTGCCTGGCAAATCCACAACAGGACTCAGGAAATCCCCATGGGCTTCAGTGCAGCTGACTGACAGTTTACCTCAGCTGAAAATGCCATTCTGTGTTCACTTTTCCTCCTTGTTCCCACCTCCTTTGGTCATTTTTCATTTTGCTCCTCTATTTAATGCAAGAAGCATTCTAGGGGCACTGTTTGTATATAACACAAAATGTGAAACAAATTGCTGAACAGTCAAGAGAGAGACAATGCCCTTCCTTGCATGTATACTCCTGAGTCAGTGAAAGTGGCTGTCCTGCGAAAGATTCAGAAGTCAGCTCTATAGTGCCAGAGCAGTTTGTTTTGACAGTCAGGCATCTAGTTTTCTGGGGCTGGGAGTGACTTGTCTTACATTACGAAATGAGGCATTTCAGCTGAAAAAGTAGTGACTTTCACAGGCAGCTTGGAGCATCCTTTTTGATGATGCAGCACAGGAGCATCCTAGATGAAGTGCTCTGCCTCAGCACAACAGCCTGAGAGACAAGGAAGGGAAGGATGTGAGGAAAGATGAGGAGAGGATTCTTATGTCCCCCTCAGATGGTGCAGATGGTTATAGAGAAAAGTCCAGCTCTGCAGTGATGAGACCAAATCACTCTGAGGAAAGAGATTTCCTGATTCACCGGCTTGAATTTCTCCTGAAACAAAATAATGTCTGCTCTCACAGACTCCTGCTTCAACCTTTACATTCCATTGCAGATATTGAAATCACCAATCTGTTTTGACTCTCAGAGATGCTCTAATCAATATCACTGGAAATGTCATTTAACTTTTCACTTGGACAAAAGGTGATGCTGACATTCTACTTTTCCAGAGTTTCCCAAGAGGACATTTAATCTCTCTGACCTTGCAGACATTTAAGGAACCATTCACAAGATAACATTACATTGTGACAGCCAGCAGGGACTTTCTTGCAGAGAGTATTTTGCCTGCAGGGACCACAGAAAACAACTGAATCCAGATAGAAAACAATGATTTAAAAAAGCACATTATTGTTGCTCATTGGTATCACTCAGTGATGTATTATTTCTGCTTGTTGGAAACAATATTATTGGGTTTTTAAAACTAAATGATTGTGACCTATGAATCTCACAATAAGAAACTGTGATGGTTAAAGGATATAAATAAAATTTATGTGTTGCTGAATGCACTGCAGCTCCTGCCATCAGGACTAGATTCCTCTTCATGTTTCTCCTCCCTTTGAAGGGAACACGAATATACTCTATGAGTGTGCTATCAGATTAAGGGGTCAACAGGGATAGCAGTCACTAGCAGTTATAACTAAAGAGCTCCATCATAAGCCTCAGAGAAAAGCTGTTTGTTTTGCAAAGCAATAGGAAGAGATACAGGGGTTAAATAGCAGAGATCAGTGGGACCATGGTGAAGCTGCTTTGGTTGGTCAGGTGTGGGGACAGCAGAAAGTAAAATAAATTAAACTCCTCCAGATGGAAAATAAATATGAAACAGCAAGTGAATTTGGGCACTTTTCATGACTGAGTGAGCTAAGCTTAATTCTCTAATTATTACCTCCATTCTACCCACTGAGATAAAGAGCAAGTTAGGAGACATAATCAGGTTCTAAAATACTGCGCCCTCTTGAATTCAGCCCAAATGTAACAGTCAGCAATCGTTCCAAAACTGATGCAGTCTTTGGAAGATCTATAGTAATACAATATTTGCTATTTTCGCTATTTTATATGTCAGTAGCAAGTGAGGAAAAACTTCATTCTACTTTATATTTTTACTCCACTTGCTTGCTCAAATGGTTGAACTGCAGAATCATGCATCTATTGCCCAACAGTATAGTTACGTATTCTACATCACATTATTCTAAATATTCATAATCTTGTAATTTAATATAAATTCAGCTAATACCACCCAGATGTCATCTTGCATTCATAGCCTTTAGTTATGTCAATGGCATATCATGTTAGGATTGATCATAAAAATCCCTGATTTCACAAAGGCACCCTGTGTGTAGCTACTCTACAACAACAACAAAAAAATTTTAAAAGTAGTGGGGGAAGGAGGTTCTTTTTAGTTTCTTCAGTATGAAAAGAATAAAAGATATCAATAGAATAATTCAAAATGCTATTTGCAGGCAGATTACATGTTAATTATCCCATGACCCTTGAAAGTGCCCGATAGCTAAATAACACTCTAATCATTTGTTTCAGCACTTCAAGATGAAATTTTATTCATTCAATACCTACACTAGATAAAAGCAGAAAAATGGAAGTGATTTAATTTGAGTCCATGCAATTAAGAAAGGTATCAAGGAAGTTGATCAGCTCCTCCTTCTTATCTTGTCCCTTTCTTCATGAAAAAGAAAAGAGCAGTTAAGAAATAAAGGCCTTGCTGAATAGCATCTGAACTTAACACAAAAAAGGGAGATGGGTGAGTTCACATAGGAGGTAGTCAGCTGGCAGAATTAGCTACTGCAAGGCAGCCAGACAGTGCTCAGTCTAGAAAAGCTGACACAGTTCTGACCACAAAAAAATCTCCTGCCACAGTAGACACCTTTCTAAAAATTGTGGGAAATGTATAGCCTTAAAAGTCACAGGAGGCAGGAAGAAGGATCACCACTCTTCCAGGCAATGGCCATAGCAAAATGACAGTGTTCACAGCTTCTACAGCAAAGACATGCCTGATAATGGTGCTCAGAACAGCACTGGGAGCTGACTGTAGAAAGAATGAAGTCTGAGATGGCTTCAGGAGCCCAGCAGAAGTGGATCTGCTGCACAGTGTTTCAGTGTTCGCCTCCAACAAGCTCTAGGCTGACCCTATACGTCCAGTTCTAGAATCAACTGGGAAATACAAGGTGGAAGAAAGTATTGGTTCCAGGACAAGCATCTTCTGGATTGTTCTGAATATTAGCCAAATAAATCGCAACAAGCTACTCAGTGCAGTGTTTGGTAGGAGTTATCACCCATGTCTTCTCCTCTGCACAATAAGAAAGATTTACTTAATTTCATCTTCTTGTTGATTCAATTTATGCTGGTTTGCAGACTCTGGTGAGTCTGAAGTCCCTGCTTGTTCTTTGATTAGTACTTACTCTGTTGAATTCCTCAGGATTTTCCTGAACAAAGGAGGAAGCAGAGTTCTCCAAGCTTTCTCCACTTGCTATGAGGTGTGCTACCCAGATTCATCCTGCTCTGAGTTATGGACAGAGCAATCTACCAAAAGGGAGACCAGATGTAAAATACAGAGGAAAACAACACAATGCTGACAATCAGCTCAACCAGTTAATGAGAGTTGTGAGGCTTCTCCTTTTGCAGGGATTACAATCCATAAGCCTGGAGTTAAAAATTCCTTCTTCATTTGCAAAACAAAAAGCAAAGGAAGTTTCAGCTCACAGGATCTGATAATCCAATTAGAGCAATCTTGCAATGTCAAAGAGCCAGGTTCAAACCACCCTTCTGGATGATTTGGTTTTCGCCTCTTCTGAGCTGGGGATCCCTCCTGTGGGAGCTGTTCATTGTGCACACAGCATTAAACATTTAGCAGGGAATGAGGCCTCAGCTTCCTAGATCCCAGTTGAATGTATTTATCAGAGAGGTATAGACTCGGTCAGACCAATTAGTATTTAACTCATGCCATTCAAGCAGCTCTCTAGGAGAATGGCTTACAACCTGGCATGCCAAGTCTTTTTGCTGGTGCATAAGAAACCACAGCCTGCTTTGGAGAGTTGATTCCAGACTTTCCCTTTCCCAGAGAGGACTATGTCATTTTGGGAGCCAAGGATCATCACCCATAGGTTACAGGCAATCTTTGCAGCCCTAATGCCTGAGGTCATGTTGTTAAAAAGCTTGTGGGAGCTATTCTGAGAAAACAACTATGGGCCTCCACAGGGAGAGGGAAGGTTCCAGGTGAGGTAAATGGAACATCTGTGTCCAAGTGCCCCTTCCACATTCTGGGTGGGAGCCCAGCTGTGCAGTCCACAGCAGTCTGCTGCTCAACAAATAAATGGAACAAATGAACTGGATGAAAATCGAATTCTTGTCTCAGTAATGATACATCCTGGAGTTTTCTGATGCTGTCAGTCATTTCAAGATTACAGCTTTTCAGGACAAAGCAGGTGGACAAATATGACATCAGTGTAAAAATGTCAGTATTGGCTCCCTGCTGTATTGTTGCAATGACAGATGTGCATTTCTACCCTAAGAAGAGTTACAGAAACAGACAGGTCATGCTGACAGAACAACACATACATTTTGTGGGAGAAGCTAACAGTGCCAAAAAAAATTGCTCCCACTATTTCTTTACATTTGAGTGATTACACAGATAACCTCTTGTCTCTTCGAATCACAGTTTACAGGTCTGCCCTGAGTCATTTAATCTCAGCAGGCTTTGTGTTTTTTCTAGCAGCCTGATGGGCATTTCCTCCCAGGCATATGTTGAAATTTGAATTCATTCCCTGCCCTGTGCCAAAAAAAATTATCTAGATTACGGACTAGAGCTGTTTATTTGTCATGATCAATGACATTCAAGGCATGCTAAGAATTTTTATTGTATGAGGTATGACCAATGCACTCACATGCCAGCTCCGCAATGGAGACAAAACTATTCTGAAAAAAAATACACATTCTCCAAATGTTTGCTCTAAACCCATAAACTTTCTATTAAATTTACATTTTGTTACTTTAATATTTTTATGCTTTTCTGTTTCTCTTCTTCTAACTTTGGACAGATAATTATGAAATCACAGAAGACTTCTGCTTCAAAAATCAGGAAATCTTAACGGATAAAAAAAAGAGCTTTTTTGGGCAACATATTCAGACTAACTTTAAGACTGAAGACTGAGAAGTCTGAAACAGCGTGGGACTTCCCTGGGCTTTTGAGTGCTGCTCATTAAAACTTAGCATAAACTTCATCCCGTTTTAAGGATCTCCTGTCAACTTCATGTCAACTGAGGTATTAAGCTGCTGTAAAATCTGTCATACAAGATTTTGAGTAATATAAGCTACTAGCATGTAAAAACCTGCATTCAAGTTACTCAAGTAATGTTTAAAAATCAGGATAAAGCAAATTTATGGTGAAGTCAGCCATTGATTGTCTTTCATTTGTCCCATTATATGGATTATAACACAGGATTTTTCTGCCTGTTATTTTATTCCATCTTTATTTCCATTGATTGCTATGAAATAAGAGCATTAAAGCAAATTATCTATAATCATACAACCACCCATTTTTTCCCCTCAAATAAAATACTATAATCCCCGTAACTACAGCTGAGCATGCACTGGATTTCTCTTGTACAGAAAATTCTTTAATTAAAAAATAATTCTAATCCGAGATAGAATGAAAACCAAAATTGTAAGAGAAATTAAATTCTGAAAGAAAATCAAATGACCTGGGTCTGTTAGCATTAAAATTAAACTGTTTTGTCTGGAATTTGACTTGCTGCAGGATGCTGCAGTTGGTACAAGGTCATATGAGTGCAAAATGTGTTTCAGTTCTTTGATAGAAGAAGAATTCCTTGAGGTCTACTCAACACAGAGTTCCCTACTTTGCCTCACCAAGTTTTTAAGCAAAAAACTGTTAAAGACTGCTAAAATATTCTGTCAAAGAATACCAGTGTTTCCTGGAAGTGGAGCAGTTAAATTTTTCCCTAGATATCTGATGCCACTGCTGCCAAAAACACAATCTCTAGCATCCCTGAGTGAGACCAGTGTGCTGGCCCTTTGGAACCAGCAATGCTGTTTTACCATAACTTTCTGTAACTTGACAACTCATTAAATTAAAACAATAAGGGGAAAACAGCAATCGAAGAATCCAAGTGAGTTGTTCTGTGCCAAAAATAGCAGGACGCTCTCTTCTCAATTAACTTTCCAGACCAGAATGACAAAGCACGTTCCAATGGAAAAAGATTACACCCAGTGCTCTCTTATCAGCTTTGATCCATAAGCTCAGCAAGAAGTAGACTTGGAGCTCATCAGAGACAAAACTTAACAGTATTTTTGTTTGTATAGAACTGGATTTCATGTGATAAGTGTTTGTGAATGGCTGGAAATAACACAGAAAGGAGATCAAGCTTCACAAATAAATTTTACATGCTCAAACTTAAAATTAATCATACGTCTTTGAAGGAAAGAATGCCCACAATAAAGATTCATAATTCATACCCACTCTCCCAATCATGTGGTCCATTTTGCTGAGATGCTGTAGCTGCCATTCATCTTCACATCCCTTACAAAAGATGAAATTAGAGATCATGGACATGTAGCTGCATACAAGTTTACAGATTTTACAGTAGCCGTTTCAATTATAGTTATTGTCTATTGGCAACAAACAATTCATTTAAGACATTTTTGAAAAACATGGAAACATGACTTATAAAAATGTTCTCAGAGTATCAAATTGCTTCAAGTATCCTAAATGGAGAAACAGACAGTAGTAATTTTGTATTATTCTTGTTACTTTTAGTCTTGTGAGTCTGCAGAAGATGTTGGTGTTTAGAAGTGTGAGTATTATGCCTAGTTGGTATTGATGGGAGTTTACAGTCCTCCAGGTGAAAATATAATAATAGACAATAGCCAGCACAACTGTCACATCACTGGATACTATATTTTCCATCTCCAGAATTCAGAAGCACTGAAAATGAATTAGATTCAAAATTTCCACAGACTTACAAAACATGCAGGATTTTCTCATTGAAGAATAATACCATTACAGCTAATAGAGAAGCAGAATGATTTTTCAGAACTATTTGGTAAATTATTTCAGCAATAAGGAAAAGAACAAGAACTAATGAATGCAAAACCATCTATGCAACTATAGTCATGCCTCATAGTGCTGTTGGCCTGGCCTCAGTAAATGCCCTCTTCAAGAGAGAAATCTTCACTCAGTTGCCCATTTTCAATCAAGTTGCAGTCAAAACTGGATGACTACCTTAAGGGATTCCTGTTGCAAAATAAAAGAGCAAAGTAAAATAAATTGATTTTCCATTTCAGCCCTCGCTCCCACTCTGATTCTGGGCATCTTTCACTGGCTGTTTCAGGTGAAATGAATTTTCAGAACCTTCAAAAGAGGAGCAGGTACATGGAATTCCTTTCCCTTCTGCAAGAACCTTTGACCATGCTAGGCCAACTCTCTTGTTTCTAACATTAATCTTTAATTAATTTATGAGCCTTTAAATGGTGAGGGTGGAGAAATGTTTCTTCCTCTTAAACATTGAGATGGAGAGCTCATCCCTTCTCTCCACTGGTCTCCTAAACCAAAAAGGTGCCAGGGGTCTGGTCTCTCCCTTGGCAGAGGATATGGGGTTCTGGATCTCCTCATCAAGAGCCTCCTGGGTACTGAATGAATGCTGAGCATGGGAAGAGACAATGAGCATGGCTTTAGAGCTACAGGAGAGACTGTAAGTTTGCACTCACTGGAGACAGATAAGTTTGAAGGAAAGTTCAGAAACCAGAATGATCCCAAGATTTTTGGCTCTGGATGCAATTGACAAGTCTGGACCTGAAGAACTAGTTGAGAAGGAAACCCTTTACAGGCTTAAAAAAAGAACTGATATTCTGAACAGGGGGAAAGAGTGTTTCATTCATACAGTCAAGCCTCATATATCAAGTAAGAAGGAAATAAATTATCAGTTGACATTTTACACTTTTGTGGGTGAATCTCCATGAATAAAGCACCCACAAATAAAAACTTCACATCCATTTATAACTGCTTTTTTAAGTACTGAATCTTACTGAAGCAAATTTAAAGCAATGGAGTAAGGTAGAAGGAAGCAGACTGAATTTGTTAACAGGCTAACAGCATGGCCATTGCCTAAGACTAGAAATAGCTGATAGATGATACAACAGTCAACAGAAACATCCTCATTACAATTGCAAATTTTGCATCCCAAACAATTTACTCTTTTCACTGTCTTCCCTACACTAACTTTTTGCAGCAGCTGCAGTACCACCTTCCAGTTGGCAAAGCTTGCTTATTCTGTATCCCTGGCACAGACCAGAAATGCAGTTTGCCACTGTGAAGGTAAAATGATGGTTCCAGAGGAGCACTGCGGCAGATGGACCACAGATAATGCCCAGGTGTTTACTGGCCATAATGGTGACAAGAAAGTCTACCCAGTGGGGAAAATAAATAGGGCAAGGAAGCACCCACCCATGGGCAGAAGCAGCACAGGGTCTGTATCATGTGGGAGAAAGAGGGTAGTCAGCCACAGTGTGTCTAGCTGAGCTCTACCCCCATCCTCAATTCACAGAAGACAAAGTCTTTAAAAGAATACAATAGCATTTGAGCTGAAAACTTACAAAGAAATTAGGCACTCAGAGTCACAATTAAGTTTGATCCAAAAAAACATCCTCTTGCGCAAAAATGCATTCAAATATGTGGTCCTTCTCCACCCAACACATAAATCATAGACTATAGCATAAAGAACATACAAATGGATAGAAGCGGGCAATCTTTACTCCCCTTTCCCTAATTACCTAGTGATTTTATTTGCATTCTACTAAATGCTTTTTATATGTAGTATTGGTCTTGCTCAACTTACAAACAGGTGGAACACAATGTAGCATGCAGAGCCAAATTTCAGTCTGCTGTAAACTCACTGGAGCCAGTAAATGAACACAAGTTGTGAACGTGGTCTGCATATAAACAAAGAAATTTTTTTTTTCAGCTCATATATTCCGATTGGGCACTGAGACAGACCAGTTCTGTGGAAGAAACTTAACTTCCCTACCTTTAAAAGTAAAGCAGTGAAGGAAGCTATCTAGATGCTTGATGAATGAAAATAGTCTTCAGAGTGAAGCCTATGACTAACATGCTCAATAGGTTTCTCTTTATTGATAAATTACCGTATATCTCCAAGCGTGCCATAATTAAGTAATAGGAAAGAGCTGCAAACCTAATTCAATTTTTATTGATGTGTCTCAGCTCTATATCCCATCCTGTGGGACCGTTAGAAAACAGAAGGTTGTTTTTATACCTTTCTACTTTCAGAGAAATACATCCACTGCACTCATAGAAATCTTCCAGCTACAAGCAATTGCTGAGTGCATTAAATAGGGAACTCATCATTCTTGCCCCATTTTTTGTTACTTCTTCTCCTCTTTCTCTTTGTTCCTGCCTTATAAGCTCACATGAAACAGAAAAAGAAATGTGAAGGTAGTTTGTCACTGCTTAGATGCTGCTGCTTGAACTTTTGTTCCCCATTTTATTTGAGCTTGGATTCAGCTCATCTGTAAATTTGTTGATGTTTGTTGAATCTGCACCAAGAAGTGCCTGTGAAAGAATGAGCCATCTCAGCTTCTCAGGTCTTTAACAAAAAGGTATCAGCCTTCCTGTTCCAGCTGGAAGGACTGAGTTTCCTTTTTTGTTTTGGGTTATTAGCCCTTGGTTTATAAGAAGTGCTGGAGTTTGCTCATGTGCTCAGCAAGGTAACCTGAAAAAAATTAAAATTCACCACTGGGATTTAATGATCTCATTCTGCATGTCAAATTGCACAATACAAGAGAAGAAAAAAAAAATAAAATAAATAAAGATTATTAAAATTTGCACATTGGAATAGAGAAGTTACTGATCCAGATACTCCTCAATTTATTTCACATGGAAGAAGTAATGACCTGAAACATTCTAAAGGTGAAATTCAAAGAGAAAGCAAACTTTTGACTAATCCGAGCTCTCCATATTACCCCAACCCATGAACCAGAGTGCAACTGCCATTCAAGTTCCCTCTCCCAGTGGCAGAGTTTCAACTCACAAACATTTTTTTCATTATCCTTCATCATTCTTTTGGTTTTTTCTGTACCTGCCTCGGCACACAACCTAATCAACTCCCCAGGTTGTGCTGCGGCAGACACTTAAGTAAGGTAAAGCTATTTATTCTGCAGGCTTAGAAGAAGCCAAAAAAATGGCACACACCTACCAGCCAAGAACCTGGGCTCTCTGTACATCTCTTTTTCCTAAGCACTGGGCTCCTGTAGTACACCAGGACTCTTGGGTAACAAGTGACAAGGGAAACATCAAAAAAGTAGTTTGACTGAATTAGGTTCTCAAATGTTACAATGCATTGATATTTCCTTACAAAGGCAGATCAAAATTTTAATTTCTTAATGCCTAAGTTCCCTCTGAGAATTGGATGGAAATTGCTTTCATCTCTTGCACAAGTGCAGAGTGGTAATTCTAGCAAAGTTTATAACATTTAATATTTGACTATTCCTTTGTATAACAGTAAGAAAGCTAAAGTCTCCTCAGTACAACTCTGGATATCTTTAGCAATCTATAGTTACTCTGCTGCTATTTCATTTCAAATAGTGATTTATTTTTACAAGTTGTCACTTGCCTCTCTATTATTTATAGCCTATTACTCCCTAGGACTGTTGCACATTTTTTCCATTGATGGAATACATTTAAAGGCACATTTACAGACAAGTCAGGGTCTTCAAACGCTGTAGCTGTTGGCCTTTAGACTGCCTCCCTCAGAGTCACAAAACCTGTGTTCCCTTCTATTGCTATATCTAACTCCTTGTGTACAAAAATATATGTCTTTTAACTTATGAGATGTCAGAAGTCATCAAAGGATTATAGGTATTAATAAGAAGCTGCTGACAAGATGGCCATTGACCATTGGCAATAAAAATCACCCTTTCATATAATACATAGGAAGATGGGATTTTATTTATTGCATAGTATGGATGGATCATAGGTAGAAAATCATGTTTGTTTGCCATTTTATGATCTGGATTTCATTATTTCAAGACTTATAAGCTGATAAACAATAACAACAAGATGGGAATGGGCATTTTGAATATTACTGCAGGACTTCTGTTACAGATTTCTTAGTTTGCAGGAATGTATGGTACATTTTTCTTGTGAGGTAAATCTCAGCCTTTGCCGAATTCATGAAAACATCACTAGCTAGAACTAGCAAGCTCTTTTTAGAGGAACACGATAAATCCACAGAATTCCATATTTTTCATTTGATAATATTAGATCATTCAAAAAAAAATTGCTGTCTCTATCTGGTCAGAATCTGTTAAGCTCCATGTCACTACAGAATATGCAAGATTTTTTCCTCTAGTGTTTGCTAAATTTGACCCAATTTAATTTCATAATCAAGCAGATGCACATCTTACAAGAGAGATGAGAAAGACAACTTCCTTTATAGCTGGCCTCAGAGATACCTGAACCAATAATCTTTTGTATTAAATACCGCTGAATTACTCAGTCCCTTTTTACTTGCTGATCCCAAATCTCTTATTTCAGTTCCCAGGGTCGCTGTCATTTAATGAAAATCACTAAGGAACAGAAGATATTTTATATGCTTTACTTATTACTGGCTAATTTCATTGGCCAGTGACTGTGCAAAACACAGTAAAAATTTCTTTGGTCAGGGACAGCTTCCTTAACTTACAAGACAAACAATGTATGACATGGGAAAATCAACATGCCCAAGATCCCGTGCTATGCCAGGAGCAGCAGTAACTCAGCCTGTCCCTATGTCCCATCTCCATCCTCTGTCACTTTATCAGGGATCTCTGCTTATAGTGAGGTACAAGCAAATGGCCAACTCAGAAGCCACAGTTACTGATCGTATGATTAAGGGATTGGAGCATCTCCCTTATGAGGAAAGCTTGGAGAGGAGGAGACTGAGAGGTGACCTCATTCATGTCTATAAATATGTAAAGAGTGAGTGTCAGAAGGATGGAGCCAGGCTCTTCTCAGTGACATCCAATGATGGGATAAGGGGCAATGGGTGCAAGCTGGAACATAGGAGGCTCCACAGAAATATGAGAAAATACTTTTTCATAGTGAGGGTGACAGAACACTGGCACAGGCTGCCCAGAGAGGTTGTGGAGTCTCCTTATCTGGAGACATTCAAAACCCACTTGGATGCCTTCCTGCATGACCTGGTCTAGGTGTTGCTGTGCCAGCAGGGAGATTGGACTAGATGATCTCTCAAGGTCCTTTCCAGTCCCTGATATTCTGTGATTTAGTGATTCTGTGTGATATATCTCTCACAATAACCACAAAGTCTTTTTGTCATTTAGTTGATTCACTTCAAGTGAAAACTAATAACAGTGCTGAACAATGCCAGTTTTACCTATTAGCATCATCTGATTGTCATACTTGTTAAACATCCAGCTTAATCTTTTGTCACTTCAAATATTGTAAAATTTCCCCTTTGATAAAATACAGGTGACAGAGATAGATGTGGAATATATGTCTGCGGTATTAACAGGCATCGCATATTCTTTTAGCATCACTGGGCTCTCAGTGTGGAAGCAGAATATCTTTGATCCAGATGAAATGTATTTTCATCCAAAATGCCTTATTATCCTGTTTATTCAGTCATTTTCACCTATTTTATATCATTGTTATTCCACTTTCCCTAAGGAATTCCTACTGATTTGAAGTAGTATTAGATAAAGATGAGGCCATACCACATCGTGGAATGACTTTAAGTTTCCTTTATTTTGTGAAAGACTGATTTAACATTAGATCAAGCAACAATTGAGACCTTTTCATAAAATTGAAGTTTGACTAAAATATGATGTTTTGAGATAATAATACGCCTTAGAAGTCATGGATTATGTATATCATGTAAGATATTAAACCTGACAAGATGTTGTTTTTCATATGTCTTTTAGTTAAGGCCATATCTTGACACAAATTATTTCTAGCATGATTTCTCACACACTAGTTCAGCAAGCAATCATCTACTACATCCATCATTTCTGTTGCTGTGTCAACATATGTCTCAGAAGGGGTGAGGGGAGGGAAGTTTCCAGTTAATAATTTTTTTGTGTTTGATATGCAAGTCACTTGAAATTGAATGATGTGGCAATTTCAAACAGTATTGTCCTAAGAGCGACTGAAGTTTCAGTTCTGTGTCAAGTTAGATAGGTTTACTGTGTGAGTTTATTTCTCTGCTTGCATCTTAACAAAATTTTACAGCTAGAAAAGGAACTCTCATGATAATCTCCAGTCTATTTCCTCCTTGGAGATACATTTGCAAAAATTGGTTTGAGATTATCTTAGCAAGAGGCTTCTGCTTGTAATATTTAAAAACTTCATATATCCTTGGCTGCCATGACATTTATCCATTTTAGCAAAATGGAGGAAAAAAAGTCAATGCACCAATGAGTGAATGTTCCCTTTTAACTAAATTTACTGGCTAGGCATAAAGGGAGGCTCCCTGAGAGGCTGTGCTCTGGGTATTTACATTGGCAGCCACATCTTCAAAGGTCATGTGACTCCTGCAAGCAACGAGTAACTCAGGGCAGCAAGACTCATGACGGGATGTTTGAACAATAGAACTCTTGCTTTTAAGAACAATATGTTTTCATCAGCAGTGAATGAATCCTCAGAACAGAGGCACTGTGTAGGTTGCTCTTGGCTCTCTGAAGATGCATATAATGAGATAAACAGTGGTTTGTTAAGATTCAGATTCATTTCCTAACCTCATGAAAAGCTCTGCAGACTGCTTCTCAATACTGAGAATTGTCCAGCCAGAAACACACATCAGTAAAGCACAGAAGGCTCAAATTTAGGAAACTTAGCTGAGCTTGAATAATATCTTTGCACAAAGCCAGCAAGGCACTGAGACCTGAATTTCTTGTCCGTGTAAGCCAGGACATCCATGCAGTCAGGCTTCAGCTGAAGACAGAACTATACAGAGATGGGAAGAAGGGACATCATGAATTTTTATCTTTCTGAATTTTTTCTGAGGTGTGTGTGCTCTGCATCAACTAGCAGGTAGCGTCTTGGGTTGCCTGCATTTTCTCTCTCTTTAGATAGTAGTGAGGATCCATGGAAGCTATCATCACCAACAAAAACTGGTTTTGATTTCATAATTTCCCTGCAATTAAGACATATTTTATAAGCAGCTCATTGTTTTGTGGGATCATCAGGTCAGCTTGCAGCTTAGCTCATGAAACAGTTTATTGAGCATGTTCTCATCTTTCCATTCAAGACGAAAGGTTTCCTCCTACAAAGAGCACTTACACACATGCCAATTAAACAAAAAGTGTAAACAAAGAACATAGAGCCATATAGGTTTCTTTTAATTGTTTACCAGTGGTTTTACCATATAAAAGTACAAATGTGTAGGGGCAAGCACAGCACACAAATTTCCTTCTGCCAGGTACAAACTGCTCGATGATACAGTCATATTTCCCCTTGGTCTCTCTTTGATCTTTCAAATTTAGAAAGCTTTTCTGCACATTGAAACAACTTCTGTCAGAGATGGCGTCTACCCCCTCGCACTTCACTCCAGCTCCTGTACCATCACATAGTTGTTTGGCCTCTTATATTGGAAAGAGGTGAGAGATTTGGGTTTGAACCATCTCCAGCCAGGCAGAAAGCTGATAGAGAGTCTCGAAGGCTCTTCATAAGTAATCCATCATTTGCTGCAAAATATAAACCAAACAAACCTTATAGTATAAGGCAGCTGTGGAATTTATTTTCCTCCATATGCAAGAGCTCAGAAAGCAACTTCAAAAATTAGTCTTCAGTATATAAACTTTAGTTTTGCCTGTTTTACATACCTACAGCATTTTTTTGGAGGAGATAGTTATTCTGTGTCCTGGAAAGAAGGCCTATTAATTCCTGAGCAGAAAAGCTGGAAATGCTACATTCACCACTATCAACAGGGAAGTAGCTGTTTCTCAAGCTGTCTGGATATGGCTGGTGACCAAATTTCTCAACTGAAAGTATTTCTGTTATTCAGAAATAGGAGGTTTTGTGGTTTAGTGCCTTTGAGGCCTATTTTGTTCAGCATAAATAGTTCTTTGGAGCCGAGCTGTGCTTCTGCAACCAGAAATTATTAAGGTATTTCCCTTGCACACTGATTCTTTAAAACTGTGCCTGAATGTCCCTGGTTTACCTTGTGTCAGACAAAGAGTATTTGGCTGTTGAACAGAAAGTTCTAGATCAGTTGAAAAATTATTGTTTTCCTTCCCTAAACAATATTTTTTATATTCTTTATTTTAATATTCTTTATTTTGCTGTTAGAGTGCAGCCTGTGGATGTGACCCAAAATTTTATTCATCTCCTACAAAGGGAATAAAGAGCCAAATGTGGATGTGAAAAGAAAAATGGTCTTTAGCCAAGAACCTCAGATGAGGAAGGCCTACGAAGGGCTCTATTTCACACCACTCCTAAGGGGAAAGAACACTTTAGCTGAAAAAATAATGACCATTTCTTGAAAACCATATATTTTATTTTCCCTGGGTAACTCATAACCACTTTACAATGGCAATAAAGTTTTCATTTAAAGCATCAATGACGCAATCTTCCAAAAGGTAATGCTTGGTTAAGTTTCTGGCACATTTTTGGTCCAAACCTCTTGGTCCTCACTTTCCATGGGCCATTAATGAAGAGATGTACTGCAGAAGAGAAACTTATCCATAAAATTATGCCATTAGTTCTTTTGTCTTCTTTATCAATCATATCCAGATGCAGGTAGTGCTGAAATTTTCCATAAACAACTTTTGCTTGTTCCATTTCTACTTCCTCTTTTGGCAGCTGTTATTTTAGTCTATGCATAACTTTTGCCTACAAGATATCTTGCACAGAGAGGAGACTTGCTATGAATACTGATATTTTATTGACTCATTTTACTTCTCAAAAAAATGCTATGACTTTGTATAACTCTTGATCTGGAATGTATTGTTTTGTTGCCTAAAGAAACATTAATCATAACTTCAAGCAAGACGGGAACAGAAATAACAAAGATGAAACTGGAACAAGAGATGCATAAAATATTGGAAAGATGTAAATAAATTCACCAAAAATGCATGTTAAATCCTAAGAAAATCAATGTTTTTATAGAAGTAATTGCTTAAATGCTAAAGCAAAATATTTCTGATCATGATAGTTGTATTCTGTTTTGATAGCCCAAGATATTCCACTGTCTGAAGCATCTGAAGCATTGAAGTAATTTTCCTTTCATAATAAAAAGAAACATCAGATTCATAAACGGAACTAACAATAAAGGCTTTTTTCTCCCAAAGAAAAAAAGAAGTTAGGACAATTTTGAGCAAATTATTTTAAAGAAAGGTGATGAAACCAGATTTACTTTTATTCTGAAAAAACATGCTAGGAAAATTTTTAGCATAAGTAGACATCTGGTTTAAAATCTCTTTACCTGACAAGCTGTTTTCTTTGAAATATGAACCCAGAAAATTCTCAACCATTTCAGTGTCTGAGGTCCTAAAAAACAATAACTTTTGCTTGATGGCAATTTCTCTGTGATAGCCATTTTGCTAAACCATGTGAGTTTCTTGCACTTATCATCATATAATTTGAAAGTTATTTAACTTCATTAAAGAAAGACAAAAATTGTTTTCCAGCCACAACAGGGGACACTAAAACAGACAGATAGAATCAAGCCAAAGCTTCCAAAACATTGACTCTATTTTGGATACTCAGTTTTAATTCTTCCAGGCTAAGCACAGAAAAGACAGAGGATCTAAAATTAATGGGCCTGTGTTAATGACTTAATCAAGGACACTCTGAGGAGGAAACTGTAGAAACATACTTGAATACACTTGCAGGAAGATCCCCTTCCGAGGCTGCCTTCCCCTTCCCATCACAGCGCAGTAGGAGGGTCAGTCATAAGCATCACTCATACTTCTCTACTGCCCTGAAGAAGGGTCATTTACACATGTCAATGGCAGTAGGAACCAACAGCTGGTGTAAGGGACTGGCTAAAATGTCTCTGATCTAGAATAAAGTTGCCAGTCAAGGAATTTCCAGAAATATGGTTTGTGTTGAAGTGTTATTAAAACACTGGAATCAGGGACATGGTTCTTCTGGTGAGAGTCCTCTTCTTTTCTTTCCAGGGCAGGAGAAGCAGAACAATACAACTTGCCAACCACACTGACATCCCACTGTGTGATCAGAGTCACTAGGGATGAGTAAAAGGGAGGGAAGGAAGAGACTCTTCTGGCAACTCTTCTGTATTTACAAATGGGCAGGAGTTTCAGCATCAAGTCCTTAAATCCATCATGCTTGTTGCCTAAGTCTAGAGAGTCTAGGATGGAGGAGTTCAGAAAATGCACATCAGGAAAAATAATATTTTTTTTCATTGCTAAGAAAGAGAAAGGAATACAACAGTGAAAACACTTTAGAAAGGATTTACTTATCCACTTCCTGTGTCACTTGTAGAAGATTTGGATGGATTTAAGCTCCAGGGAGTCAACTATTCTAATGCTGCATACAGTAAAGGCTGCACAAACAGGCATAGTCTCCATTCAGATAGTACAGCCAACCTCTTCTTTCCTTACATTACACAGTAGCAGGACCAGAGACACTGGACTCAGTTGTCTCAGTTTGCTGCATAGCCTAACTGCTTCCATGCCTCCTCCAACACTCTTCTACTGTATGAAACTGAGCCCACAGTCATCTTCAGCATAAGCTGTTTCCTCCTCTCAGGGGCTGCCAACATCAGTTAAGCCAGGATCCTGACCAAAAAGCAATACACGTTTTTTCTGAAGCTAAAGGGAAAAAAAATCCTGCATCAAATAAATGTTTATGAATGGCTAAATTTAACTTTAAAGACACATCTAGAGTGTGTCACTGTTTCTCTGTCTTTTCTATCTTTCCTACAAAGACATGACTAACTCACATGCTATCTAATGGAGCACTGACCTGTAAAAACACCAAGTTTAAAAGAAAGACTAAATAAATGTATATTTATTTTGTTTGTTTCTCAGAATGCATACACTGACACACTCAGAGTTCTCAGTGCTGTTTTACTTGAAATAAATCTTCAGTCCCCCAGCAACGAAAAGCCAGTTACTTCTTAGTAAGAATCCAAATGCATATTAGAGAGCTTGACTACTTCTGCTTTTGAGATGTAAATATCAAAATTGCTTTTTGAAGAAGTAAAATGTAAAAGCAGTTAAAGGTCAGGATTCAATTTTTCCCTCTTCTTTTGATAAATTCATTTGCATTTTAATTTTTAGTGTTTTCAATTTTCATCAATGAAAGATCGTTTTTCTAGATGAAAAGAACAATAATAAAATGTTCTCCAGTCCATAATTTTCTTGTAATTCACAGAAATTATCTAAGGGCATATAGCTCATGACAATATATATTACAGTGTTCAGTGCAGAGAACTCAATTGTTAGGGTTGCAATTTCAAACATATGTATATTAATGAACTGGCTGTGGCTTCATTAGAAATTCCTATAGAGTTTTTTGCTGACATAGAATCACCAGCACTGTAATCTCACAAATCTGCAAAGATTGTTAAAGCTGTGGATGTTATTTCATTTATTCAATCAATGTAAGTGTCAATGCCAATTACACTGCAAAATCCATATAGCAGTCCTATTTTTTTAAGTCCATATAGCACCATAGATTATGAAAGGAACAGACCAATGCAACATATCATGTCTTACACAATTTGGTGAAACAGTGTTGCTTTATTTATAAGAACATGACATAAATCCTTTCCTGCTTTTATTGCCATCAGATCCCTTCTTGCACTCAAAATGACAAAGCAGATTTTGCTAATGTAAAATTTTAAAAGTCTAGATAAACACTGGAAACATAATTGGCCTTTATCCTTAGCATGGGATAGATTTTAGCTACAGATCTCAATCACTCTAGCTACAAGAAACTGAAGGAAAAATTCAGTTGTCAAATGGACAATGGCATCTACAGTTAAAATCTGTTCAATGCAGTACCCATCATAGGACATAAGACTGGTGTGCAGAGCTATAAAAAACATACAGACTCTGTTCTCAAAAATACTGGTGCATCAATAATGCAAGTTGAGAAACCAGAGGAGAAGGCAGAATGCATAGGTCAACAAAACCCTGGTAGATAGAGCTCAGAAGGAAGGCTGAAAAACAATTTAGGATGGAGAAGGCATTCAATATGCTTCTGAAGAATAGAGATGGGCTGCTAGTAATAACAGGTTTCCTTGGGGAGCCTGCAATTTCACCTCTGCACAGAGACCCTGCTGCCATGGGAAGTGTCCCTCTGCCTATGCTCAGGAAGTCCAGGGAGCTGTTTGAAGGCTTTGCTCTCTGGAGACATCATGTTCTTCTTTATTGCAGATACTGCAGTGGGGTGTTTTTCTGCTTGCAGCACGCACCTTTCATTTCTCTTTCCTTCTCAAAAGCTCCATCTCCTCCCTGCCTGGCTTTATTCAAGCTCCCACCAGCATTCCTTGCACCTAACTCATGTCTTCTGATCAAGTTTCTTTTTTCACATTTGCTCAGCATTCTCTTCTCCACACAGCTGTCAGGTTTGTTATCTTCTGTCAGTGTAGAGAGACGGGACTAAGATGCACCTATATCCCTCCCTCCTTCAGCACTGGTGATGTTTAAGGCAATTCCTCCACATAATCCCACCTGGGGGGGAGAAAGTCTCTCCTAGGACAGGAGGTGAAAAGGACTGATTTTAACCAACCAGTGACTGGGAGCTAGTCACTTTCTGGAAATATACATAAAGATAAGCAGCAGGTAGATCTATTTAACTGAATATTAGAATTGGAACTAACATGGAGGTTGTAAAGGAGGCATGAACCACATCACACAGGAAACAAAAATGCACACAAAAAAGTTTGGTCTAGGAATCTAATTTCTTTTAAGAGAAAAGTCAATAATTGTAAAAATTAAATTATAGAATCACAGAACCACAGAATCACCTAGGTTGGAAAGGATCTTTTAGATCATATAGTCCAACCATCAACCTAACTCTAACAAATCCATGACTAATCTAAAGTGTATCTCTAAGCACATAATGCTTGCTCGCTCAAATCTGCAGTGTCCCCATGCAACTTCATACATGAACAGTGATGAACAGTGATGTGCTTTAAAAACAGGAAGGATACATATCTGGTTTTATAATAATTATTCCTTGCTATATTTACATAATTATATGCATTGTTTTAAACACAATGTATGCATATTTATTGACAGGGTGATGTTGTCAATATATTTTGGTGAAATCTCAGTATTTTAGTAGAATCAAAAACATCTCACTTGTTCCCTCACATAATCATATCCTTCACTTTGTCAGGATTGTCATGTTTGCTCATCCTAAATTTATCTGACCTTAATTCATGCTTGATGATGCACTGAGAAAACCAAAAGGGACACAGGAGACATAATAAAAGATGTACCTCATAGCAGGGAACAATTTACCCTAATGATCATTCATAAGCCACTTCAGTTCCCAAGATGTGCTTTAGCAGTTGCTTGTAATTTTTTTCATCATCTTAGAAGCTGCTCTTAATAATATGGCAGATTATTCTAGCTGTTAGTAATATCTAAGCATGAGGAGACAGGTGTATCAATTGTGATACCATGAGGAGACAGGTGTCCCTAGTCACAGCTCTTACAGCTAAAGAAATGGAATTTTGCTGCTGAACACCTACCCTTAGAATGGACAGGCAGTTAGGAGATCACTAAGAGAAAGCTCTGTCCAATTTCACCAGATTTTTTTTTTTCCTAAGTTAAGGCTGCAGAACTTGGCTGTGAGTTTGCCCATGCCAAGGATCTGAAGTGAGTTTTACTACTCCATTACTCATGCATCTCTATTTTTCCCCAAACTCTTTGTATACCTGCCACAGCTCCTCTGCACCTTGCAAGAGATGGATGAGCAAAGAAACACCTCTTTTTAGCAATACCTGTAGTTATTGCCAAATCATCTATTTTACGTCAAATATAAGCAGTAGCTCTGCATGCTCATCTGCTGGACAACTGTCCTGTCAATAAATCCTGGTCTTTCCAAGCTGACTCCCTGAGCACATTTAAATATTCATCTTGAGGAACTTGGGGCTGCACCATGATGCACAACAGTTACAAGAAGGGTCCTGCAGCCACATTCTGCCCTGCAGTAAAATGCTGTGGGGGGAGGCATCAGCAGAAATAACTTCCCAGAAAGTTAGTTACTAAAATCAGGATTAGCATTTGATCACTTCTGCCTCCATGAGGCCACTGCTCTCTCCTCTTTTCAGGCATGGCTCTGGGATTACTGAGGTTTTCCCAGTTCTCCTTCTTGGCAGTTAGCCATAATGGCCACTGAGTCCACCATGTGTTAGAAACAAGAAGGGATAAGCCAAGGCTTGCTGTTACCTGTATATTGTATTCTCCTCTACCAATGCTGGGCAGAGACATTTGTTTCTTAGGAACCACTGAAGTTATTTGCATGCTGCTTGTACCACAAAATGACTGATTGTTCCTATTCACAGGCAGGACTAATTTGCCTTTCTGCCAAAGCAATTTTCATGGAAAACAGAGCTTTAGACAACAACTGTAAAAAAAACTTTATTTATAAAAAGACATGACCAACAAGCAGTAATCTCTCTCACCCCAGTCCAAAAATGTAGCTTTTATGCAGGAGTCCAAAATGGGTGAGGAGAGGGAAATCACTGCATCCTTTCAGGATTGCTCTTTTCTTTTCTAGGGCATAACTTCTCAAGGGGCTGGATCCTGCAAGAGGGACAGCATGCTGCAGTGTCACTGCTGGCCTGACAAAGCAAGTTAAGCTCTGCTGTGCAGTCTGGTATAATTGCCGTGACTATTACATGCATGAGAACTGAGCATTCACTTGGTAAACTCTGGGGGATTTCATAGCAATGCTTCATTAGAGGCCATGCAGTGACTTCTTCCAATATCAGGTTCTCCCATGGTTGGGTAAAACTATGCCTCAGCAAGCTGCAGAGATGGGTTTATAGCATGGAAATAGCTACCATGGTCAAAATACGGCCCTGCTCCCACTGCAAAACTGCCTGACTTAAGCCCACTTCATCTTCTGCAGCACAGTCGCTTCCCCTGTATCCTCTCTCCTCATTTAAGAGCAGGCTCAGAAGCTTCTCACTCAGCTAAGAGCACCCTCCTCAACCCCCTGCCTCTGCACAACATCCCAGCACCTAAGAGCTGCAAATGCCTGCCCTCCCTGCAACCTTCTGCAGCCCACAGCACGATATCCTGGCTTATCTCAGGTACAAAGTGAAAAAAAATAATACTTAGAGTGGGCTTTGGTTTTCTTAGCCTGTAGCTTCTGGATTTGGTGGGCTTTTCGGTCTGCAGTTGAGCTGACTTTCACAGCAAATAGCATAGATTAAGTTCTGTGCTCTGAGCAGGGATTTCTCATTTCATACATCATTTATAACTTTCTGCAGTGATTCCACAAAGTCAGTATCTCTCCATAACACAAAGATGAGAAGGATGAAAAATATAGCTGAAAAAGTGACAAATCTGCAAATTGCATTTATGTAGAGCTCTGGTGCCACAAAGCTTCTACAGCAATATTATGGAAACCTAGCAAATTCAGTGTAAATAAATTTGCAGTTTAGGAAAGTTATGCATTCAGCACGGTGCCATATTACAGCTTAGCAAAGATGCTAAATATCTCTCACACAAAATGGAAATTAAATCTGCTGTTCTATTTTGTCAGATCAGGTATTTGTCTATGGTATGCTGGGCGCAGATTTCATTACTCATCCCTCACTGAAGTTGCAGTAGAAGTGAAAAATCACATAAGCAAAAGTCACTTTTGCAAAGATTGCAAACACTAAGTGCAACGGATCACTCTGCAACTGCCAAGCAATGTCTTTTTTCATTTTCTGTTTCTCTGGGACATAACATCCATCACTCATTACCAGAAAGCGAGCAGAGGATACTGCAGAGGAGCCCTGATACATTTTGGTGACATCCTGATTCCAGTGAAGCAAGCAGCAAAAATCTCACAGGTTTTATTTGAGCCACAAACTGCTCCTTTGTGCTCAGTGCTTGTTTTTGTAGTTGGAGACAGTTGACAAAATGCTGGTCCTGATCCTGCCTTTCATAGCCAGATAATCAGGATTTACTATGACCAAAATTAGTGAAGTCGAATGGTGTAAATGAAAGAAGAACTGGGGCCATCTGATGTGAATTTTCAGACACCAAAAAGAGACTGAAAAATTGAGAGATTTTCAATTCCTAATGAGCAAAGGTTTACAAAGGAAAGTTCTATCATGCCTGTCACCCAAATTTAACTCTATCTTAAGTCAATAGGAGATAACATCAGTAGTATACACACACTCACAAACACACACATGTGAAAACATAAAATTGAATTCAGGTTGATACACTTTTCATTTCAGTACAGCATATAGCCATCAGATATAAGAAAATAAAATATGTGATTCTCTGTCTAGTTCTTCCAAAGGAAATAATACCAAAGGTTTAAGAACATGCATTGGCTTCCTTCCTGATAGGATTTAAAATGTTCTTTTCCAATGTAAGTGCAAAACCAAATATTAAAGTTGAAAATCAAGCACAC
Source organism: Turnix velox (assembly GCA_013400935.1). Taxonomy (NCBI): domain Eukaryota; kingdom Metazoa; phylum Chordata; class Aves; order Charadriiformes; family Turnicidae; genus Turnix; species Turnix velox. The sequence continues at coordinate 42,692 of VZTY01003229.1, forward strand.
CAGTCACGCACATTTGAAACTGATGTGAAAAATCTGGACCTGCTGAAGCCAGTGGCACAACTCCCATTGATTTCCACTGGGCCAAGATTCCATCCAGGAGAACACTATGCTGACCACATTATATATCTCAATTAATTGACTACAATAACAGACATGATTTATGCTGATTTGCAGTCTACAAAGAAATCAACTGAATTGCAGAAAGTATATAAATTAATGTTCCTATAACAACAAGACCTCTAAACTAAGGTAGCATTCAAAATCTTATTTTTGGTACAGCCTGACTTCTTGCATTCCAAAGTGTTCCAGTAAGGGAACTTTGAACTGAATTCCCCACTTTTCCCACAATAGAATAGCAAAAGTACCACCTATCAAAAAACTTTTATCAAAAGTTTCCTTAAAAAAAAATTTTAAAAACCTTAAAACCAGAATATATTAAGACACAAAATGTACAGAGACATGAGCAAATGAATTTGTTCTTTTTTTTTTCAAACCAATTTCCTGCTTATTTTTAACCCAATTACAGGTTTACTGGCTGACAGTTAAGTCTAGATCCAAATTTTTCTGCTAACCAAGTAAAACTGTTTGGCTAGTAAAGTCAGATTTTCTAACAACTTAATCAGAATGCTTTCAGACTTTTTTAATAATAGAAGTAATTGGATATGTTGAAACTGTAGTTCTTTAAAGTCCAATACAAATGTCATAATATAATATCTGTTTCTTTAGGGAAAATTCTAGTATAAGAATAAAACCAATAGGATTTTATTGAAACTATTTCAAAAATCTATAGCAGTTAACAGACTGCAGGAGGCTGGACTAGATGGCCTTTGAAGGTCCCTTCCAACCCAGCACACTCTGTGATTAATGTGCATTCTGTCCATTTTGCTGCATCTTAGGTAATTCTATAGCAGGACTGGAATTATGTGGTCTATTATGCAGCCACTACACCTCTTAAAAGGTTATGAATTTCTTGTCACTTCACTCTGGCCAGCACAGAAAAGTAGATAATTTCATTTGCTTTCTTATATTGCAAAGCTGGAACATTTTACTCATTTTGCTTTGCCCACTACCTCCCTTTTGTCTCAGGCATCTCAGTAAGTGGGAGATTACGTTATGCCAGCTACCCCAGGCTGGTCCCATTCTCCTACAAACCTGCAAGGGCGAACAACTGGCAAAGGGTGGGCAGAAGATAACAACACCCTTCATGCTATAGACTAGGGGAGAAAACAGCTGATAGCACATTGACCCTGCAGATTCCCAGTGTGGGCAGACAGCGGTGTGGAGGCAGGAGTCAGGGACGAAGCTCTGGAGTACAGCCAGGAGCAGATGAGCCCTCAATCCCAATGCCGCACATGGGACATGGAGCACCACAGTACCAGGTCGGGCAAGAATTCCTCTGGAGGATCACAAAACTGGCTACCAGGCAGACACCCAGGCATTTGGAAAGTATGCACAAAATGACAACTGAGAAGTATTTTAACTTCTAAGGGCTAATAATTGCTGCTCCTGCCCCAAAAAAAGCCACACACACTGAAAGGGAATAAACTGACCACTGCAGCCAACTGTCAAAAACTCCAAATAATGAGATTTGGTTATAGGCATTTCTTAATGGGGAACAGCAGCAGCAATGAAAATACTGGGACAATGCAGGGGGTTTTATTCTCTTTCTGTGGAAGAAAATAAATGGGGAACTTCATATATTTACTGGCTTTAAAGCCAAGAAAAAATTATTGTAACTGTCCAGCATAACCCATTGCACAAACAAGTTGTATAACCTCTCCTGAGTGCTTGATTAAACACTCTTCTAAAAGATGTGCTTTACTTTTGCCATAAACACATCAAGATATGAAGAATTTACCACACTCCTTGATGAATTATTCCTTTTCTCCCAGTAAGAAACCACATCCTTTTTCAGGACTCATTTTATCTAACTTCAATTTGCAGCCATCTTGTTATGCCTTTCTCAGCAAGATTGAAAAATCCTCTGCAAGAGCCTCACTGCATTTTTGTTATGCACTAAGTACCCTTCCTTCAAACCATCTCTCAGCTTTCCCTTTGATAGGGAATTCAATCTGTTCACAGCTTCTTACATCATGGCACTTCACATTCAGCCACTAGATCTTACTCACAGCCCTTTTTGCTTTATAGGCCTCGCTGTCCTGCCCTTTAAATAATATTCCTGTTTTGCTTTGCATTCACTCTCTCATTTGTGCTGCAGCACCCACAGAGCCCAGGTCTCCCCATCACACCATAGGTATCCTTTCTCCAGCAAAACTCTTAGTGAAACTCAGTTGTTGACCTGTAAAATACAGTCTTCTACTGTGTCTCCCCTGCCCTCAGAAATGGCAGGGTAACAACAAACTTTTCCAGCAAATTCAGTACTGAAACTAATTCAAAAAGCATCAGCTTGTTTTATATCTTGCCCAGTAAACACACCATGCCCTCGATTCCCTTCTGCTGAGAGAGATGGTGTTGTTCAGTCTGTAGAAAAGAAGGCTCCAGGGAGACCTTATAGTGCCCTACCAGTATCTGAAGAGGGGCTACAAGAAAACTGGAATGAGACTGTTTGCCCGGGCAAGTGACAGTAGAATGAGACCAACGGATTTAAACTAGAGCAGGACGAGTTTAGATTAGATGTTGGGAAGAAGTTCGTCACAGCGGTGAGGAACAGGTTGGTCAGAGAAGTGGTGGAGGCCCCATCCCTGGAGGCATTCAAGCCCAAGCTTGATGGTACTCTGGGCAACCTAATCTAGTGCAAGATATCTCTTCTAACTGTAGGAGAGGTTGGACTACATAACCTTTAAGGGTCCTTTTCAAAACAGCACATTCTGTTATTCTTCCCACCACCATGGTGCAAGGGGAGGATTGTCCTCAGGACTGGACAGGTACCTCCTTCTTGCCTACCTCCTCCCACCCCCCAGATCTTCACCTGACCACAAATGGTTAATACCATGCTTCACAGTGTAATTTTTCTTCACCTGTGATTCTTTTTTCATACTTGAGAGAGAATACAGTTTATTAGTTGGATCCTGCAGGTTTTTCTCTATCTTACAATAAGAAGACAATATTTTACCAACTAAAGAAAATATATAAATAGCCAGTTTCTAAATGAAACAGATGGCTTATTAAAAATGAGCAGTTGCTTCTTTGGCACACAAAACCAATTTTAACTCTTTTTGTATTATATTATTGGTTTTGTGTATGCTACAAATAAGAAGAGTGACAGTTATCATAGATTCACTACGTTAAGCAAAAAATAAATTTAAAAAGAATAGTTTTGCATTTTCATAACAAATTGCAAAAAATCTATTACTTTCACTTATATGTATGTAACAGAACTAAATAAAATATCAAGCTAGTATTGAATCTGTTAACAACCATGGCTTGAGTTGTTACCAAACATTTACAAAACTGATCCAGAGCTATTAGACAGAGAAATCACTGTAATGGAGTTCTGAAGTGACTGCTGATGGAATGGTGCCCTCTCTGCACCTAACTCAAGCTCAGGTCACTGACCAAGGATGTGAGTAATCTAAGTTAGCCTGAGACAGAGGCTTCTTAGAAAATGGAAAAAAAAAACCCACAATAATTCAGACAGCCCAAACATATAGCCTAAATAAACAATCACATATGAAACAGTCTTAACTTCATAATTACAAAAAATTAATAGACACATTTTTTTGCAGTGCTGGAGAAAAATCTGGAGGACTTTCATGTTTCATCAAAACTCTCCAAGAAAAGCATAACACAAGCTTCCTGCAATATATATATAGATATATGGATGTATGCATATTAGGAGGCCATAGACATGACACTAGAATTCAGCTCTCATTTGTAAAAAATTAGGAAACTTGTTTTCTCTCTCTTAATCACTTCTTATCAGAAGACTGGAAGCAGCACACTAGTTTGAGTCAAAACCTCACTTGTCAAATATTTCCTAAGACATGAAAACAAATTAAAAGAAGCCAAGCTTGCCTGTTTCTCATGCAAAGACTGTTGTTGTTCATCTGAACCAAACTCCTCAGCTAAAACCCAAAACTTGGGAGATTTCTTTCTCTTCAGCTAGTATTTTTTATGGTCAGGTGTTTGCTTAGTTGTTGATTATCCAGTGTATGCACCTTTAATCAAGAATTCACAGTTGTAGACCTTAGTCAATATTACCACCTTAGTCACAAATATATTTCCATAACAGAAAGCTTCTCCAGTCTTCCCATGTCAGCCTACGCTGTACCTCTCTAGAGTGATGCTGCTGACACCATCATGAGATATTTATATTTTTAAGCTAACCCTGAGGATTTTAAAAGACTTTCAAAGAAAGAAACCTCATGGCTTTCTACAACTGTCTTGATGATATAAATAATGAACTTGCAGTAATTTCATTTAGAGAGAAGCAGAGAAAAAGGTCACTTAAAACATGGGAAATTAGGCAACGTGATTATATCAGAAATCATGTTGAAAAGATTAATTTTTTCAAAAAATAGAATAAAAGAGCAGCTATGAGTATTAACCTTCTCCACAGACGCTTGATAGAAACGAATGCATGAAAGGTGCTCCTAGCCTGTAACAGTTAGACAAAGAAAACACATAGGTTAAATTCTCCTTCAGTTGCTTCCTCCCTCCCTTAGGATCTCACATGCTGGAAATGTTGCAGTTTCTCAGTGCCACAATGAAGGAAAGGGCATGGGCTCCCACTGCTGCAGGATCTGGTGCAGAATAGCTGAAGGCACTATGGCATTATCTTGCATCTTTTTCCAGGCATCAGCAGAATAGTACATGGAAGCGGTACCAGAAGTCCTGCAACATCACACATGCAGGGATTTGAGTTTTGAAATGCCTTTAGCCAGCAGGACAGCAACTGAGGGCATTTCTAATATCCATGTTTTATCAGATCATCCTCCTTAACTAGTGGTAGTTTTAGATGCTGATATGTAACTGTACATCCTTTAGTAGCTGGCCTCTCCTGTGATAAAACATGCTATTTTCTGTCTTGTACCTATTCACCACCCTAAAAGGTTGTCATTTGTGCATTGGCAATGCTGGATAACATTTATCCAGAGTAGCAGTGATTGATACTTTCGGGTCTTAAAATATTAGCAATGTGGCAAGCAGCTAATTGCTGTATTTGGTCTAAAACCAAAAACAATATCCAGTCTGGGCTGAATTAAAAGCCAGACAGTGACAAAATCTAGAGGATTTGAGTGTGTGACAGTGTACTTGATTTATTGCCTCAGATTTCAAGCAGTAAAAGGCAATGTCAGTACTCATTTTCAGGTGACAAAAGCTACAAAGAGGTTATTATAGGGACTCCAACAAGCTTCTACAGGCCTGATCTGGGAAAAGATTGTAATGTTAAGTGTTACACAGGGTAGAGCAGAAATGCAAGAGACTGAGAATAAGGGGCTATGGAGGAGCTTTGCAGAGATCAGCTAAGGGCTTCAAGAGCTCATGCCTATTTCCCATCAGGAGTGGGACAGTGAAGTCCTTTGTCTCTTACCCTGTAAAAAGCCCCACAGGGTCACACATCCTGGCAACGTGTACCCCAGTATGTACACTCAACCCATTTCTTCGGAAGGATCTCCACAATCCAGCTACAGAATGCTCAGAGAACCACCGGCAATAAATAACAATGGAAAATCTCAGCAGAGTTGCAGACTTCACACCTGTTTCTTTCATGCTTTCAGTGGGCCACTGAAAAAACACTGATAGTCACCCAGGGTGAGTTTCACCTTGTTTAATTTCAGCAGCCCGAAAGTTAAGTGCCTGTTCAAGGGAATATCATCAAGACAAGGAGAGAGACACTTGTAGGGGACAATTTATTCCATGTGTCATAGACACTGACCTAAACATCAGATAGCTCACTCTCTGGAGGGGTTCCTTTGTCTTAGTAAATTGGGGTACATCTGTGCTGCAGGACAGTGCAATCCATGGTGTGTCCTGTAGTCCTGGTCACTACACTATCAGTTCAGAGAAATGCTGGGGCTCCCTCTGAGCCCATGGGCTCAAACTTTCTCACAGAAGCAGCCAGAACATGCAAAAGGAGAGCAGAAACTCTAGTTTCAGTCCAAGTTGGACTGCAGCTGGATAATATGCCTGAGGATGGGGACCAAAGAGGGTATTGCAGTGCTATATATTGTAATATGAACACAGCATGGATTCATAGCTTAGGTGAAGACCCTTTTAGTGAAATTTCACTTAAAAGGAACTTTACAAAAATAATAAGAAACTTGGTCATCTTTGTTCTGATTTATCTTCTTTTTTCGACTAGAATTGGTCTAATCAGAGAAGACATTTCCTCCCCATTCTGTTTTACTCTTCTAAAAATAAGGTCTTAGCTGGTGTTACTTTTCAGAAATATTGCATGAAATTATGTCAAAACTAGAACTAGAAGTAAGCATGTGCTGCCTTCAGATACATTCCATTAAACAGTAAAATTTAATACTACAATGTTGAGGTACTGTTAGTAGTGCTTTGTTTACCATGATTAGGTTTCAATACTATGCTATCCTCATGTTCTGGGGATAGTACATAAAATTAATTGTATTTTGTATATTGTATTCTTTACTTAGTATCACCAAGAGGTGGACTAAATGAAGACTGATCTGCTAACCAAATGCACTTTTAACAGTTTTCTTTAGAATTCTCTTAACTTTCTGCAGGATTTATGAGGCTTAGGCATGGAGGTATATGCATGACATAATGTAGGTGAGAGAGGAGACATGCACCATCAAAAAGCATTATTTTTACTTACTTTCTTTGCTAAAGAAAATGCTTCAAAGGACACTAGAACAGAGGCTTAAAAACCAACTATTCCAAGCAAATGAAAAACACTCTCCTGGAGCTGTCTTCTGTAACACAAATTTATCTTAGCAAAGTAAGTTAGGATATTTGTGGCCTCTCAAAGAACTGAAGTACTTAAGCATCTCCCTCATCCAGCCCATTTCATGGTTTATAGTGCTGTCACTGAGCTCCTGATCTGGGAGAACATTCCCACTTGTACCACTAAACCACTGACCTAGCAGCCTTTCACCCAACAGTTATAGGAGCTTGATACCAGGCTAGCCAACAGACTGAGCAAGCTTGGAGATCTTTCATTTTCAGTTAGCAACAAAGCTCAGCATTTGAGGGAAGCTGGGCAGCAATGGATGACTGTCTCCCTTATTTCTGCCCTTTCTTTGATTATTTGGGGACTGTCAGTCTAGTGACACCTTTGGACTGTACAGTCTCCTCCTCCACCACCAATATATGGGATTACATTAGACTAGTCAAAAAAAAATTGACAGAGTGCCTGGCACAGTCAGTCAGTACTGGTAATCACAGCTGTCTCGAAATCCTGGAAAATTCACATTTTTGCTACATGGCATAACTCCAATGTGCCTGGACAGAAAGCCTGACATTTTTTTGCTTTGTTGCTGGTAATCACTGTCTTTCTGCACTGGACATTCTGCACACACACCTGGATCACAGTGTTAGCTTTCTCAACACAGATAATAAACCTTTTCATTTGCAGTAATCACAGCGTGCGTGCTACATAGCACATATATGTATAGCCTCGTGTGGGAAAGATTGGCAAGGAGGATTTAGGATTGTAAATATGCTCCAGTAACTCACACCTTGGATGCTGGGAAACACATATATCACACTAATTGTTATTTGGCTTTGTGTGCTTGAAAGTAGAACACATGCACCTACATAACAGAAGTTTGAGAAGGACTCATGGATGCCTTATCTAACCACTTGAGAAACCTGCCCCATCATGGAAGAAGATCAAAGCACAATGAGGAAACCAAGCCCTGTCTGTACTCTTTAAATGCCAGTGATGACAGGGAGTCAGTGTGCCCTCACACTCCAACTCACTCACTAACAAGGACTCTTGCTGACAAGAATTCTCTCTCACTCTGCAGTGCCTGCATTCCCTGCTTGCTTGCCTCAACCCAGGTGTTGCTGGTCTGTGATTTCCTGGTCTGTGAGGCATTGAGATTAAACTTTGTCTCAAATGTGGTTTGCAGTTTTTCCTGTATCCTGCCTGTGGCGGCTCACACGCCTTGCCAAGGAGAAAAACAGAAGCCCAGCCAGCTTCTATGGAGCTCATCCCCTTAGAAAATACTGACTGTCAAACAATCAGCTTGAAAGAAAATTTGTTCTAGAGTAAGGAAAGAAGCAATATAGGTGCATGTGCTGCCATTACAGCTTTGCATCTGCAGATGCAACAACTTTGCAGGCCTGCACCTGGACTGGCCCTGGTATCAGTTCATCCCTTTGAACTTTTGTCCAGCAGATGCTGTATGTACCAGCTAACTATAGCCTGTGTCATGGTGGGTTCACTAGAGCAGTTCTGATTTATCATGTCTTCTCAATGAATGGTACACTGAGCTGGGCAGGTCTTCGCAATCAGGTGAGAAGCAGGTCAGACGGGAACCTGGTGAGGCCAATCATTCTCAACAACAGTCTCTAACGTAGAATGAAGTGGCAGAAACAGTACATTATGGATATTATTGTCATTATCTCTCGCTACCTCTAATAGGTTTTGATACCATTTTGCTCATTTTATGGCTTGCTGACTCAGAACAGACATTCTTCACAATTCACTGGAAGAAATGCTTGATTGCAGTTCCCCTTGTTCTGACCATCCATAGAATGGATGAAATAGGGATGTGACCGCTGGGGTAGAACCGCCTTTTCTTGCATGATTTAGTCTAAGACATTTCTAAAGTGTGGTATCTTTTATACACAAAGGGATAAATGAAATGTCCTTTTTCTTTTGGGCAACAATTTTTTACCATTTCTTTCTGGTGATGAAAAAACTACAGAAAGACATATACTGGGCAAAGTGGAGTCTTCATGAAGCTGCAAGGAGGGATTCAGCTGTAGAAAAATCTCAGAAGACTATGTAAAATTGTTACACAAACCCCTGAATCAATATGTGTAGGATTTTCCCAGAAGAGAATTGATAGTTTGCCTCTTTCGAACTGCCTCAGGACATGGAACAGATTGATACCTTATTATGGAAATAATGTAAGTTGTTCCAGTATTTTTTGTGATCTGAAAATGAAACCTCTTTGATGCAAAGGCTAACAATAGCTTAGAAACCCATGTTATGCTGAAAACCTCACTGTAAATACAAAGCAATTTAAAACCACCATTATCCTGGGGATGTGCCAAGAGCCTGCATCGAGGCAGCTCTGGGCAGCAGGTAACTTACGCTACTTTCTACCTCTTCCTTTATTAGTTTATTGTTGTTCTCATGTATTATCTGAGATAACCAATGCCCTGGCTTTCTGTAGGATCTGCAGGGACACATGCACCAAGGAGGCAGCACAGGGAAAGCAGGAGGGTTCTATTCTGGGTATGCAGACGGAACAAGGACCAAGGGGGTGTTGCCAAGCATGGAAGGGAAAGCAGAAGCAGTGGGGCTGCCAAGTGGGATCCAGACTGGGAAGAACATGACAACAGAGAAATGATGGAGAGTATTTGGAGGAGAAAAGCTGAATCTGAAAACACAGAACAAACTTGGGAGTTCAGTGAGAAAACAGGACTGTGCACAAGGCATCTGAGAGGTAGGTCTGGGATGAAAGAGAAGATATCTGCTATAGGTACAGGGGAAAGCCGGGTTGCAGCAATGCTAGTGGACACCTGCAGCATGGGGATTATCAGCTTGCAAAATAAAATAGAATTTAACTAACAGGAAAGAGGCATTTTCAGGTGTTACATCCACTGCTGTTTCACAATGGTAAGTCTTTATTAATCTGCCCACTATTTCCCTCATAGTGTTATTTTTGAATATTCTGTAGGCCCTATTCTTATTACATTCAACAAGTACTTTTCAAAATAGTGGGCATTTGGTCTGTTGTAAGACAGGAACAAGAACTCACTGAGAAATGCAGTGAGTTTTCACTCTCACTTTTTCAGTCTCACTTGCTCTCTATTCTTTTCTAGACTATGCATTACTCTCTTCATGTCTTATTTTATTAAATTAAGTCCAGTCAAGTCCTCTCTACTTTAGAGATTTTTCTTACACTGTTTATTACTCACAGTGTTCTTTGCTAACCCACTCTAGTCTTTCTTCCAACTGAGCTGGGCCAGTATTTCTCCAGTTGTTCTAGATGAGGTCTGATCAGTAGTGGCTGGGTGTCATGGCCAGAGTACAGTGTTACATCCCTTGGGATATAGTATATGCATACATTTAAATATGTTCAGTGTTCATCCTTGGTAAGACTTTATATATCACCTCTAAATGTTATTATGCCACTTAGACAAGTACAAAAACTTGCACACTTGAGAAGGAAGATAGTAGGTTTGGCATTATCCACATCTGTGGCTGTTTGTCTAATCTTAGACAGGCTGTCAAGAAACCTGTATTCTCAACACAGCCAAACATAACCTTTATCTGTAGGAAGTTCTGTTATTCCAGAGACATAGAAAACGTGTGCACAGTCTTTATCACAAAACTGAACTCCAGCTATCAAAGGTTTGAAGCATGAGGTCCAATGCTTTGAATTTTCTTAGGTGGTGTACAGGTTGGTTTGGGCAAAAGGCATAGGTTACGTGGACTGATGCTGTCATTTTCTGAACTGCCCATCTTCTCTATGCAGGTTTAGGTGACTGTCACTTCCTGCAGAAAAACAGAACCACAGCAATATGTTGATGTTTTTGAAGCTGAGGTAAGGTCCTCAGGGTAACTGCAGATAGTAGGAAGCATCATATACCATTACAGTCTTGTGCAAGAGTTTGGTCAGGGTGGCACTCAGCTGCCTATTGTGTAACTTACTATCTAGTGGTTCAAATACATGCCGTATGTCATTAAATTTCCTACCCAATATATACTCCTGGTGTGTTTTCTCAAGGAGATCTGAAGCGTATACAATTTATTATCCCTTTTTGGCAATTGGTGTCACTGTAATGCTTCCTATATATTTCTCAGAGATAAAATCCTGCTACAGAGTGCTGCATTTTTTCCAGAGTGCCTGTATGTAAATGAAACCAAAGAAGCAACATGTATCAGCCAAATATTGTTTTCTTCTCCAAATTATGCAAAAAAGTGTATTTATATAATTATTACTTCATGACTCTTTACTTCATTTGAGATCTGCAAGCTCATGTGAGAATATATTTAAGATCCACATTCGACACTGCTTTTTTTCTGTATGCAACCATGTTTTGAAAAAATGAGATAGTAACACACTCATCTTTTTAAGTTTTCCCTGTTAAAGTGGATATTGAATACTTGGTCTCATCTGTTGAAACTGTTGCTGATATTACACTAAGGCCACACACCACTGGTAGTTTACTCATGAATACAACAAAAACAGGAGAAGCACATTTTCTAAACTGTTGGCTTGTCACACCACATATAATACAGATGAAAAGGATGTACATACACAATTGCTAGACAAGTGCTCACATGTGACAAAGCAGTGGACCTCTGCCCATAGATTTTTTCCAGACACCAGTAAATGTGCAGGTGTGTGAGTATTTTTCTTCAAGTTACTGCTATAGCATTTTTCATAAATGAAAATACTCATGAATCCTGTCAGTAAATCAAGCAGCTATGATGTTCAGCCTCAATAATGGTACAGTGTGGCAGATACAATAAGTTGCCAGCCCAATTTCTTGATCACTGTTGACTATCTTGGACAATGCTGTGAGTAATAAGAAAACAAAGCTTTTCTATTTCACAGTAATGCCATGGTTCTTTAAAGACAGTGAAGACTGTTGCTGAGAATCCTGCTTATAAAACTGACTTCATACAGTTCTACCCTAGAATATGCTTTTCAAGTGATAATTATCTAATCACACATTCATTCAACATGAACTTTGTCTTCACATGAAAAGATACAATATTATACAGTGCAAAATAAGAAGTGGAACTGCAACTGTGTATTTTAGGGTTATTTTATGATGGTAGAATACCCACAGTCATGCTAGCTTTGAGGGGAAGCACAAATTAAAAATGCATGTTATGAAAAGCATTTCATGTGAATAAATGTCAAAACCATACATCACCCCTTGACTAAGCTAAAGAACTCATTATTAAAAAGAAACTGTATAAATCACAGCAGAGAAAATATCAGCAGAGTTTCAAATTCAGATTGTTATTACTTGCTATTCTACAGAGACTGTCTAAAAATGAAGGCTTCCAATTTTTCAGCTTTCTACTTCAACCCATCATCCATACTGTTCATTTTCAGAAATCACATAGTTTGAGAAAGCCCTAGTGGGATGGCGGATACAGCCCGCACATGCCTATGGGTGAGCTTGTAATGCAGAGTTGTTAAATCAAGCAAAGCACATCTTCAGAGCAACACTGCGCATTACAACCTCCGCATCGCACAGCCCGGTGCCAGGACTGCAGGAATACTGCAGGGTGAAAGCACACCAAAGGCACAGCCCTGTTTACAAGCCCTTTTCACAGTACTTAAGAGAATAAAAACTACAGTTGGATGGAAAGGGAAAAGAAAACAGACGTTGCCCTGTGCTACATTAACAGTGGTGTGTTTTCTCAAGGATAAGCAGAACATGAAATCTGCCGTGCTTTTTAAAGATGAGGAGAAAAAGCTAAGGCATCTGCACACATATTGCAGGTAGCTAATTCAGGAGTCCTTTTCCCTGCCTCTCTCTGGGAAACACAAACAAAAGTGTCCGTGGTAGAAACCTCATTTTGGAAGCATTTTCCACGAGAAGGATGACACAACACTGAAAGCACATGTAAGATGAGGAGAAGCTAAAGAAAACAGTTCAATTAGGAAGGCATACTGAGTTTAGCCATTCCCTGCATGACCCTGAATCCTCTTCAGTCCATTAGGTAAGAGCACAAATAGCTAAACAATAGCACTTACTGAAGCCTCAGGTGCTCAGCTTGCTCAAAGATGATATGGGAGAAACTATCTAGCCAAGGGCCCTTTATGGGTCCCTCCTGATTGACTATGTACTGAAATGTTTTCCCCAACTGACAAAGGCAGTTGGGCATGATTTTCCACCCACCTGCTTTGGGAACTGGCACAGCACTGTAACCCATTCAGCTGCAGAGAGGGAAGGAACTTGGGTTTCATTGTTTAAATTTTTAAAGCGTTTGTTTGGGTAGATAAGATCAGATCTCATCCTAAGAGAGAACGAGACCAAGCAATGGGTGCTAAAAGATACAAGTACGTAGGAAAATGGAAGAAATAATACAGATTGAAACTGCTTTCTGCTGGGAAAAAAATGGACCACATACACAAAACTGGAAGATGCCTAGGGGAAAAGACAAAGTTGATACCAGTGTGAGTAGCATCTTGGGGAAAGCCCCAGCTGACAGAAGGAGGCTGCATAGAGGGAAGAGTACTGGGAACTACTAGACAACTGACTGGCACATATGTGGTTTCTGGTGATTAAAATAAGCCATTTAAAAACAGACCTGCTTGAAAAGCAAAAAAAGTAAATGTCATTATACTGGATGAAACAGCTACCAGATGGTTCAGTAACCAGCAGCTACTAGATTTCATGTTTGTTTTTTCTTCTAATACACACATGCACTCACATGAACAAATGCTCATGGGCCAAACTGGACTGTAAAAAACCATCTGGCACTGCCTGTGTAAGTTTACTACACTGCAAAATCTCATTCTCTCTGACATTTTTTGTGGTTAGAGGAGTGATTCCAATTTCAGACAGGCAACTAAGATGCAGTCTGGAGGACAAGAATCAGAAGGCATAGAAACAAAGCAGGCAGCCACAGGGTGGACTCTCAGCTGTGAAGAGGCAATGAACTTTACATTCTCTGTTCCTAACATGAATAACCTGTAAAAACATCCCCCCATCCTTTACAAACAGCAGAGCTCCACAATCCTTTTCCAAGGAGAATTTTTTTTTTCCAGTCACTCGCTGCTTTCTTCTGTCTTCTACAACTCTTGTTTGTTAGAACATCACAGCATTGGACAAGTTTCTGTTCTCCATTCACTCATCCTCTCCCAGTTCAATTCCACTTTCCTGCATAGGCACAATTGGGAATTTTTATGACCTTCAGGTATATCTTAAAATTAAGGAGCCACCATGCCACCATGGTGCCACCATGCACAAATGACATCAAGATATCACAAAACATTTTTGGAATACACTCATAGTATACATAATATTATAATCTCCTGCACTTCTTCCTCTTAACTTTTGAGGTAGATGGTTAATGTGTGTTTCTAAAGGAGCCCATTGCTTATTCTGATGGATGCTGGGAATTATTTCTATAAAATAACAAAAACACCTTCAAAAATTTCAAGTCTATTTATTGCTGTACTAGAGACAATGTCTTTATCCTGTGGTCTAATCTGTAGTGTGACTCAATACAGTCAGTGTTCAGTTTATTTTCATCCAATACTCTCTAATCTATTAATGCACATCAAAAATCAGTATAAAGCTAGTTTTCTGGTGCATTAAAAGCTCTATCTGTACCATACACATCAGGTAACTGCTCCTTTCCAGCTGAGGATGTTATTAAACTTTGACTGGATTTAAGTCAGGGTCTAAACTGAGGCTTAACACATGATACAAACATAGCTCCCAGTAAGTGTTTGGTCTGTGTTTACCTTACAGTTCCTGAAATTCACTGGCAAAGATTTGAGCTGTGTGAACATAAACTAGCTCTGAACTAGAGAGTGCCCTGACAAAGCTTAGAGCACCACAATCGATGCCCAGGCTACTGGCATTGCCTCACAGCCCACTTGTGAGAGCAGAGAGGCTCCGATTTATTGTATTTATCTATACAGGCTTGCCCCTGCTCTACTTTGCCAAGAAAATTCTAGTCACTCGAATTCTGGCTGAGGGCATTATATGGGGACTGTATATTGTTCAGTTTGTTGTCAGTATTCTGAGTTGGCAATTTAGAACTCTGAATTAGGAGGTTATAAAATTTATGAGTCTTCAATATAACAAGAAAAACACTTGCGAAGCACTGGGTGGAAGCTGTAAGCTTTCCTTTCTAAGGCTGCTAACACTTTGTATCCAATTCAACCCCAAATGCTCCTAGGAGACTAGCAAATCAGGAAAAATGTTATAAAAGGCCAATTACCACCATATAACCCATTCTAAAATGAAAGTTGCAGATAAAACCCAGAAATGCTCAGGTCACAGAAGACAACACCTGGAATGCTTCTCAGCCATTTTCCCCAGAGAAAAACTTAGGAAAAGTAAACCAAATAAAGTAATGGGAAAGCTGGGATGACTCACTGGGATTTTCATAATCCCCTTTCCTCTGTCCCCATCTTAAATACATTGTTTTTATGCTTGAAGACATCTGTTGGGGAGACTGATCCACAGAGCTTCAGCCCAATACTTTTCAGAGCTCAGGGACAAAAGCTCAGCCACATCTGTGATTATTGGCTGTCTATTATAGACTAACTTTTAGAAGTAGATATCAATATTTCATTTTAATTATGATAATCAGGCTGTTGGCTTTTCATTTTATGGTAGTGGAAACACTAAGTTTCTATTATGATAATTCTCTGAAATTTACAGAGAAAGATCCAGCCCCCAAGGACTCCTGTACAGAGCAGATATTTGAACTCTTCAGTCTATGGGACCCAATGAGATCCGCCCATGAGTCCTTAGAGAACTGGCAGATGAAGTTGCCAAACCACTGTCCATCATATTTGAAAGGTCATGGCAGACTGGTGAAGTTCCCACTGACTGGAGAAAGGGGATCATAATCCCCACATTTAAAAAGGGAAAGAAAGAAAGAAGATCCAGGACACTTCAGGCCAGTCAGTCTCACCTCTGTGCCTGGCAAAGTCATGGAGCAGATCCTCCTAAAGGTGTTGCATAAACACATGGAGGATGACACAGAGGTGATTGGAGGCAACCAACATGGCTTCACCAGGGACAATTCATGCCTGACCAATTTGGTGGCCTTCTATGACAGAGTCACATCATCGCTGGACAAAGGAAGGGCAACTGACATCATCTACCTGGATTTGTGCAAGGCATTTGACACTGTCCCGCATGACATACTGGTCACCAAANAAGTGGAAACCAGTGAGGAGTGGTGTTCGTCAAGGATCAGTACTGGGACCAGTGCTATTTAACATCTTTCTAGGAGATATGGACAGTGGGATTGAGTGCACCCTCAGGCAAGTTCGCAGATGACACCAAGCTGTGTGGTGCAGTTGATACACCAGCAGGAAGGGATGCCATCCAGAGGGAACTTGACAGGCTTCAGAGGTGGGACCATGCCAACCTCATGAAGTTCAACAAGGCCAATTGCAAGGTCCTGCACCTGGGTCGAAGCAATCCCAAGCACAAATACAGGCTGGGTGGAGAGTGGCTTGAGTGCAGCTCTGAAGAGAAGAGAAAGAGAAAAACAAAGCCTTCACATTTACTTATGATACCCTTAATGCATTTTCACTGATGGAAGATTGCTCTTCAAAACTTGTTGTTGGGCTAGAGAATGACAAATATATTTCTTTGCCTCAATTCCCATGATGCTGTATACAAAAATGATCATGAGTCAGACTGGAAATTCTCAGTCCTTTCCCAATTCCATTGCAAAAAAAAAAAAAATAGGTTGGAGGTTTCATTTCTGCAAGTTGTAATAATCACTCTACTTAAAAGCAGTGGCACTAAAAAAAATTGGATCAAATCTTTTATTTTTTAATGCTTTCTGGTTTATTTGAACTCACGTGGAAAATGCAGCTTAGCTAATAGTACTTTTGCATAAGCTGGCTACACAAACCAACAGACATTCCTTTGGATTTCAAAATTTTGGACAAATATAACTGTTGTGCTGCATTACTAGCTACATATCATTGGCAAGCCTTATCAAGCTCCTTTCAAGGAGGACATAGTCATAAGTACTACAGCACTGCATGTTCTGTTCCTGTGCTCCTGAAATTTCAGGTTGCTTCGTATATCGCCCTCTATTTACAAGCAAATGCTCCCACTAAAAGAAAAAATATGCCTTGCCTATTCTGTTTGTGGTTACAGGGTACTTTTTTGGGAGGAAGAAAGGGTTAAATGAAAAACAGCCTAATCTCTGTTCACACATTTGTCATTTCCCTCAAAACAGCTGCAGAATTTGAATAGAGTATGCCATTTACCTCCTTGACAGGTTAAGCCATTTATTATTCATCCATTTAATGAAAATTCTGTGTCCCCATGCTAGGAACAAAACAAAACCTCCAACAACAACTGGTTCTCCTTAAATCACACAGTCTTGCACAATAAGATTTGTCTTTGAGTTTGGCTTTATTTTTTAACTATAACTTAGAAGCAGAAAACCTATTTCTTCAGGTTTTGCATTGTTGACTCTAGCCATATTTATGGAAAGCCTCTGGATTTTGCCCGTGTTTCATTACCTGCTTCTGCAACTGCCATGTACCTCCTTGAAAAAAGGTCACCCAAAAGTTAATGAACTTCATGCTTAGCCAAATGACTCTTCTTCTGTGGAACAGAAATTTTCATGAAAATTCTGCAAGGTGCATCTTGCAAAGTTTCTCAAACATGTTCCAAAAAAAAAACTAGTTAGTAAGTGATAGAGCAAATCTGTTCCATTTTCACAGACAACTAGCTCTAATAAGCTTTCTGCAAAAACATGAGGCTCAACTTCTCAATGGCATTATTTCTAAAGGGAAACTACAGCAATGGGTTGTGTCAGTCACTGAAGTGTAACAGCCTTGTAGCTATACAAAACAATCACATCACCTTCCAGTTTTTAGGTCTTCTAGAAGATTCCCTGTCTCCACTGGAAGCACCTCTTTTGATGTACCACACATTTGTTCTCACAGATTCATCTTATTATAAGACTAAATTCATCATTCATTCAGATACTATGCCTAGATCTTTCTCTTCCTCAGGCATTTCCTCATGATAACTACCTTGAATACAGAAAAATTATATATTGCAACTTGAAAAACAAAATTTCATCCCTCTTACTCCAGACCTCATTTCCATCTTATATCCAGCCTTTTTCTGTATGACCAGTGCCTCCCACCTCCAGTCAGCCAGCACGTTTCCCTAAGCACCAAATAAATTAGTAATGAAGGTATGAAATAGAAAAACCCCACAAACGCAATTTTGTTTTCTCTCCAATACTTCCTTTCCAGGCATTGATTACTGTTTTCAGGTTCTCTCCCCTCTGGTTCTCTCAGGGAGCCTCTGCTTCATCAACTTCCACTTTGAGACCACATCAAATATTTGCTCTTATCAAGCAGTGACATCAGAGAAGTCCATCAGAATCTATTCTTTGTGAGCCTGTTTTATTTTGTCCCACTTTGCCTTTCTTCAGTCCAAATAACAGATAAAAATCTAGCATATTTCTGGAAACACTCTCGTCGAACCTGATGCTATCTCAAAGGACAACACTGCATTTAAACAGATTTTTAATCTGATCTACTGCATAGACAGAATAACTCCATCAACAAATTGCTGGGACAAGATGACTAGATGATTATTGTTTATTTTTTTAATGCTCTTGCACTACAGAATATATTCAATAGGATTTTTTTAAATATAAAAGAAAAATGTAGTTTTTCATGATTATTGTGCTTTTCAGTACAGCCAAATCACACTAACAAGAAAAGGGATGTTTTGTCATTTTGGTCTTAGACGAAATGATTACAGCATTAAACGTCTGTAGGCAAACTAGAAATAGAGCAAGACTTCCATTTAAGAGATGTTGATTCAACTGAATGAAAAATCTGTGAGACTGTGGTGTATGGATTCCACTCACTGATAACCAGAGTTGCTAGTTCAACAGGACCATGATTTCCATCTGCATCAGCCTCTCAGTTCAGACAAAGCCATTCCCAAAAGAAAGAGACTGTGTTGTCTAATCCTTTCAACTCATTATTAGGAGCTGATGTTTTCCAACTAGATGAGGTTATGGAATTTAATTAATTAATATCAGAATAATTAATGAATTATTCTGATAAAAAGCCAGATTAATCACATGGGAAAATTTTAATAGAAGTATAGTGAGCTGGGAGGAGAGAAACAAAGAAGTTTTAGAAGCTGTAAATACTTCTGGTAGCAACTAGAAAAAGATTAGGCATTCCCAAAATATTGAAAAATCATAAGATATGTGGTGTGTTCCCTTGGACCAGAGAAACCTTTTGTATGTCCCATAAGAGCCCTTTCCAGTTTGTTATTCTGAAAAAATGGTCCTTCTCTTTATCTTTCACAGAATCACAGAAT
>VZTY01003230.1:399-43561 GCA_013400935.1 Turnix velox
TGATCAGTCAGAGAGAATGGATAGAAGTTATGAATTAAAATTGACGGAGAACCAGCAGAGGGAGCTCCAAAGTTTGAATTTTTTTTTTGCAGCAAGAAACGTCCTTGGGAGCCCATTGGTCGGTCACAACTCACGGTGGCTGCCAGCGCTGCTTCTTCTCTGCTCCCAGAAACCACGACACCAAGAGGATGTCACGTCCCTTTGGCTGTGAGTACTGCTGGCATGCTTAAAATGTAATTGAAAAGCTCTTTGTGGTACCATTTCTTGTTGGAAGAAATAGTATAATTTTAATGTCTTCCACTTACCAAACAATATGCTAGTATTTTTCTTAATACATTATGTGTCACCACTCCTGTCCTTATTAACCAAATCTGTTGCACCTAACAGTAACCATGATGAAGAGCCAGACTGATATCAAATGCTCTTTCCCAAACCAAGACATCAGGGGTAGGACTTTTTAATAGGATATGTGATGGGAGGACTAGAAACAATGGATGTAAATTGGAAGAGGGTAGATTCAGGATAGATATAAGAAAGAAATTCTTTACAGTGAGGGTGGTGAAACACTGGAACAGGTTGCCCAGAGAGGTTGTGGATGCCCCCTCTCTGGAGGTGTTTAAGGCCAGGCTGGACAAGGCACTGAGCAACCTGAACTAGTGGGAGACATCTCTGCCTATGGCAGGAGAGCTAGAACTCAATGATCTTTAAGGTCCTTTCCAACCCAAACTATTCTATGATTCTATGATATCTCAGCAGAGTGCCCTGGCCTGGGTCACAATGAGTTTCCTTATTTTTAGGTTTAGTTCTAGTATGATGGGTGCCAGGACACCAAAGGGACATGGAGCAGAGTCAGCTGTGGTGTGTTTTCTTCACGGTCAAGCCATCAACTTGATGTGCCTTAGTGGTCCTCCCTGGTAGGGACTCACACAGACCTGGGCCCTTTGTCCATGACACCTTCCTGAGCTCAGGGTGAGGTACCATCCTGGCCAAGGAGAAATGTTATTGGAGATCTGTTCACAGTTGAGATCTCAGGCTGGAAACCAGCATGGCTGTAGAATGAGCTGGTCAGGAGCTTTCCAGATCTTTATACTAAAGAGACCTTCTCCTTTTAATTATTTCTTTCAGCAAAAGCTGCAGAAAGTCACAGAATGGTTTGGGTTGGAAGGGACCTTAAAGATCATCTAGGTCCAACCCCCCTGCCATAGGCAGGGACATCATGTGCTAGATCAGGTTGCTCAGTGCCTCATCCAGCCTGGCCTTGGATGCCTCCAGAGATGGGGCCTCCACCACCTCTCTGGGCAACCTGTTCCAGTGTCTCACCACCCTCATGGTGAACATCCAAGTCATTCCATTTTTCCCCATTTGTCTCTGGGCAGTTTCCACACACCCTTCTTTTCCCCCATCTCCTGCCTCTGCCCCAAATCCCACACCCCCCGGCTCCCCTGGTGGCGTGCGTCGCCNCTGCCTTTGGAGCAGGGACCTACTCCAAACCTACTATTGACCTATCTTTTCCAAAGGGTTTTATGATGGTACACATAGAAAAATACATCTCAAGGATGCAAAATAAATCTTGTAGCTAGTCCCATTCAAGTTCCCACTTCCCCATTGAGCTCATTAAGCTTACAAGATGCTGTTCTCAGCTTTGTGTGTTCTCACTGAGAGCTGCACAATTGAAAGTTTCTTGTCAGCAGTGTCCAAGGCAGGGATGGATTTGGTACCTCTCGTCCTTTCCTCAATAACAAGCTTATGCATTAGCATGGGAGTTAAGCTGATTAACATTTAGCCTAATTGCTAGCAAGCCAGGTTTGAGCTGAATGCGCTTGAAAACTCTTCTTTAGTAGTGTTGTGAGAGACTTGTTTTCTTTCTGTGGGATGGGGAAAAATATTTTACTCTAATTCTCTTTTAATAATTTTGACACACAGATCTTTCTGAGTTATGAGAATACAACTTTGAGCATTACCTGTTTAAAAAGGCATTTTGGAGATTTTTCTCTTTATCAAATCACTGAAGTGGTCTCCCTGTATCATTTGCATTTATTAACTCCCTTCTTCCTAATTAAGTAATATGCTCTTTGTAACTGGTGACATTTCCATTTCTTCATTTGTAGTTTCTGATGAAGTATTGACCATTCTCCAGCTTCTTCCAGCTGCCTATTAAATTTTGGCTAAGAGGATTTATTTCGTGCTTCTCTTGCCTGGGGAGGTTGTGGATGCCCTCTCTCTGGAGGTGCTTAAGGCCAGGCTAGGCAGGGTACTGAGCAACCTGGTCTAGTGGGATATCTCCAGGGAGGTTGGAACTAGATTATCTTTAAGGTCCCTTCCAACCCAAACCATTCTATGAAATGCTTGGACACTTCGTGCTTAAAACTTAACAGAATTCAGTCACTTTACTCCCTCCCTTATCTAGCACAGTGGTAGGGATGGCAGTCAACTCATCACCCAGCAAATCTGGTCTTGGACCTTTGCTATTTGGGGTTAGAATTATCAAAGCTTACATCATGCACTTGTCCTGGGTTTAAATTGAAACTCTATAATAAAGCATCTATCTATATACAATTCTTGATTGCTTTTCATGTACGTTAACAGTTTCTCAGTCAGTAGAACTTCAACAGCTTGCATCACAGTTCCTCCTATCAGGCTCCTCTACCTTGGTAGCTCAGGTTGTGCTGGGGACCAGCTGTGCCTGATGGTTACAGTGCCCTGGGGAGGGTGTCCTCAGGTGCAGCTCAAAGCAGGAGCAGGGTGTGGGGAGCCCATATGTATCTAATACTTCAGTGCAGTTTCCAGCCATCTTGAGATCATAACCAGGAGAAAGCCTGGGAGCACTGCAGTCCTACTCACTACCAAGCCTAGTGTGGATGCTTTGAGCTCCAGAGTTCATCATCAGTCACTGTGAAGAGACTGTGGAAGCTTCATCCCTGAAGGTCTCAAAGAGAATGTGAGTAAAATAGAGTGCTTTATTTTAAAAGCACTTGCTGTATGTTCAGGTTAAAATTTAAGTTTCTAGAAGAAGTCAAAAAGTGATGGATATGTTAACTTCAGATCTCTAAATGATTTTATAAGATGAAATTTCTAATTAAGAAATTACTTGTTAAGAAATTTCAGGGCTTTAAAGCAGCTATATGATGCTAACATTAAAAAAAAGCTAGATAGTTTTTATTTTTACTCCTAACTTGCTGAGCTTGTATCAAATAACATAAACTAAATAAAAACATCTGTTTCATGAACCCAGGGTTCCAAAGCTGATGCTGCTGATAGGCTTTCAGTCCAATTTAATTTTCCTTCTCTGCTCAAACTTCCACTGTTGGAGCCTCTTGTTGTTCTGCTTGAGATGTCTAAACGGGAAAATGCTACAAGAACTATCTGGCTCCTATTACTGCCATAGAACAACCACCCTCACAAAGCTGAGAGTGCTTGTGATGCCAAAAAGCTAATTCAGTCAGTGTGTCAGTTTAAATTCCGCAGGAGATGAGCATTCAATGTTTACTAAACTTAATTTGTCTGTTTCTGGATCTGGAGTGCCTGTTTGCTGGGGCAGAGACACTATGCTTTAAATTAATTAAACCCAGTGTACTGAAATGCATGCAGAAAATGAAGTGGCAATCAGAATTATGGTATTTAGTGTATTATATTAATTACAAGGCCAAGCAAAAGCTGAGGAGAGGGCTGACTTTCAGAATGGACATGCTGCAAGCACTGAGAAGGCTTTTTCTAGCTGCAATTTTGGGGTAACCATCTAGATAAATTATAAAGTCATGTGAAGGAATGTTTTTGAAGTGTGCCATGTGAATTTGGAGGTGTTGGCTGGGTACCTTCAGCTGTGTCTCACTGGGGTATGGGATAGCCTTCTAGTTCCCAGGCACATGCTCCAAAAGCATCTCCTCTCTGTCCTGTTTAAACTTCAGTGGGCACCATCCCTTTGCCGTAGGCGGTATGCTGGCTTCCACTGGGAAAATCTGGATGTGCACCCCAGAAGTCAGCACCGCAAGGTGATGCTGTGGAAGCATCTACAGCAGGATGTGCCCTGAGGGATGGCCCTGAGCTGAGATTCTTTCTTTTTGCAACAGGGATTCACAGCCTGAAGTCTTTTTAGGTGATCAGTACATGCACATGGCACCAGCTTCCTTCCAAAAGGAGTTCCTTTCTCTTACAATGTAGGGATTAGAACCCTCCCTCATAGAGTGAGATCTTAGTAGTTTTAATTCTTATACAGTTACTCATGTGCCCCCTTTATTTTTTGCTTTTGGGGGTGATAAGTTTGCCACTCAACAGTGGCAAAAAGCAGTTTTTTCTCCCCAGGCTGAAAACTGAGCCCAGAAAGAGAAAAAGGAGTCAACTAGGAAACCTGTTCCATGATACTCTAAGGGGAGGTCATGGATAACCCATTTCCTTCACTGCAGCCCATTGTCTCTTGAGATGTGGAAAGTTCAATCTTTTGGCTGTTGGTTCTGTCTGCAGAATGTTCTGGTATCAAATTTGGTGATCCTCTGGAGAGAGGACAGACGGGAAGTTATGAGTAAAAGATTGGAAATGGAAAGTACCTCAAAACCAACTAATTTTAGTTTTTAAAATCTTGACAGAATCAGTAAGAACAGCAGTTGATATGCTTTTCCTGCATTAAATGAATGGATTTATTTTCTGGTACTAAACAACTGTGTATGGGCTTATTTTTAGATGGTATTGTGCATTTTAGGCTTGCTCAGACAATAAGCACCAGGGAGTTGATGCAAAAAGTACAGTTAGAGTAAAAATAGATGTTTTCTTGATGTTCTTTTAGCTTCTTGGAGCTGAATGTTTCTTAAAGTACACACTGTCAAGATGAAGAGAGCAGCAGGTAGCATCTCTCCTCCATGTGAGATAATAACCTGCCCAAGGTGATGTCTCTCTTGTGTTTCTTCCAAATTATGTTGTAGACTATGTAGTCCCTCAGCACCTGAAATCAGTCAGAAGCTGCTGCAATATCAGTATCTAGCTCCAGCTTACTAAATAAGCTGCTGTCACCTGTTGATATGCCTGTTCTCATGCTCTCTCTGTATAAACCTTATCTGTGTTAGTCAGTACTTTCTGTAAGTAGGTACTTATTTCTTTCTAGAAGCAAAACCAATGCAGAAGCACAACAGAAAGGGACCTGATGGGAAGAAATCAACTTTGCTTAATATCTGCTAAGAATGTACCACCCAGATGTTATCTACCATTGAGCTGTGCAACCTCTATTTGCTTTCTATGGGATTTAATAAATTAACTCTGGTGGGCCTTGGCTGGTCTGGTGGGAGTTCTCACAGCTAACCCCATCAGCAGAGCTTGAAAATAAGGTTCTGAAAAATGCCCAGAAAAAAAATTGGTAAAAAATAAAAAGGCAGTAAAGTGGGAGAATACACACACCTATGTTCCAATTTGGGAAGGGTTTAAAGGAGGATGATAAAGTTTCAAAGGCCATCAATCAAAGCTCCATATTTTCCTGTTATATCCCCCATGCAGAGGTTTGATTGAACAGGGCAAAGTAACTTACAAAGGTAGATGTGATGGAAGTGGGTACACAGCAAATGAAGTTACTTTCCAAGCAAAAATCTTTGAAGCAATTATGTATGTTGGAATGAACTTGGGGACAGGAGGCTAGGAAAAAAAAACAAACCTACAGCCCCAGCTGTTTGAGAACAGCAGCCCTCTGTTCCTCAGAGCTTGCTTCTGGCTGTGCTGTGGTGCTTCAAGCTGTGGTCTTACCAGGCAGCTGCAGCCACCAGCTGTACCCAATGGGATCCCAAAAAGGGGCCCAGTTCAGCAGCAGTGCAAATAGCACCCTGAAGACATGAGGTGACTGTTGGTCTGCATTCCATTAAGCTCCAGGGAGTCTAAGTACCAGAAAAAAGGAAGAATAATCTCTTCCCTTTTGATTTGGTTTGTCTGTCCTGTTCTTCCTGTTAGATATCTCTTCTCCTTTGATTTATTCACAATGTGGTATTTTTAATAGTTGTATATTGCATTTGCATTTGATGTTTGAAGAGGGAGGAAGGATAAAAGGGTGAAACTCCTAGAATTAATGGTTATTGACCCTAATGTTAAACAGTGATATTGCCCTTCTGTAAATCTATCCTCTGTCGTATAACTCTACTCAGGAAATAAGCATTATTCTCTTGACAGCTATCCTGGAGACTACAGCCCTACTACTGCTCTTCTGAACAAAGTAAACTGAAGTTAAATGAAGTTATCAGACATGATCTCATGTTCAAAGAACCAGTGTCACTAAAATAACATTCTAAATTCAACAGCCTAATGTAGTTACTAAGGTGGAATGTGGTGTGTTTAGAACTGTATTGATTTTAAGCCACTTTCTCCTCATTTGTAGAGCAGCTCCACTGCTGGCATTGGGTTAGCCCTGCTAGTATTGTTAGTCATTGAAAAATAATTGCAATGTAGCAGTGGATAATGCCCAAAATTTATCATAGAGTTTGTGATTTTCATTGTTCAAACCTAAAGTTAAGAAGGAAGGGCTTGTTCCTGTAGGAACAGGAGATGAAAAGTAACAAGATACAAGTTGCTACTTTTGACTGTCTTGAAAAAGAAAAAAGAGACTTCTCGTGTTTCTCTCTGTGTAGTTTGATGCTGGTGACTAGGAGGGAGTGATCAGAAGAAGGATTGTGAGATGTAGTGGTTCTTTTTCCCTTGTCCTTACAACTTTGTCCTCCTCCTCCTCCTTCCCCCCAGCCTGTGATGCTGATTCTTCATCTTCCTTTGTTCTCCCACCTTTTTTTTCCCCCTCAGTGGCCTCTTTTTCCTTTATTTCTTCAGTGCTGACCTCATAGTCTCAGTCTCTTTTATGGGGCTGTTTTAACTGCCATGTATCAGGCATATCCCTAAGAATGTTCCTAGAACAGTTCTTGCCTCTTTTACTAATATGCGAATGTATGTATGTATTCTATTCATATATATAAGTGACTCTGTACTGAAACAGAGACCTCAAACAACTTTTTCCCTGAGAGGGGGAACAACTGAAAAGTTAAGCACTGAAGGTGTAGATGTTCTTAGATGTTAGTTAAGAAATCACAGAATATCAGGGATTGGAAGGGACCTCAAGAGATCTAGTCCAGTCCTTCTGCTGGAGAAGGAACACCTGGATCAGGACACATAAGAAGGTGTCCAGGTGGGTTTAGAATGTCTCTAGAGAAGATGATTCCACACCCTCTCTGGGCAGCTTGGGCCACTGTTCTGTCACCAACAGCTCAATGTCCTTATGTTGAAGGCTCCAGAACTGGACACAATACTCCAGGTGTGTCTCACCAGAGCCAAGAATAGGGGCAAAAAATCACCTCCCTTGACCTGCTGGTCATACTTTTCTTGATGCAGCCCAGGATTCCATTAGTCTTCTGGGCTGCAAGTGAACAATCCCAGCTCAAATACAAATACAGGTATGATTTTAGGTGGGAATTTATTGTGACTCTCATAATTTTGCTGCATGTGTGTCACAAGCACTGTTTCTAAGGCCTGTTCCTGCAGTAATGCCCTTGAGAATGCCATCTTTTATCTCCTAAACAATAATTAATTGATTCCCTGTTGATTTGGGGTAGGGAAAGCTTTGTTAATGTGAATTCCCATTCTGAAAAAAAAAAAGAGGAAAAAAAAAATAGCAAAGGAAATCACAGTGGTCCCCATGGTCAGACATTAAACCACACTTACTGCTTTTTCCCCATCATAGCACAAACAGAACAGGGTTACATTCATTTGCTCATCTTATATATAAGGGGAAAATATCATTTCTGCCTTGATCTCACATGTTCATGAGTGCAGTTTATTGCCATAAATGTTGTAGACTTTATTTTTTTTTATTTTTTTTTTTAATGGCAGATGCAGAGGGAAAGCAAAATGAAAGTAACTGTGTCCAGGAGAGGGAGCTCCAAAATCTATTTTTTTTTTTTTTCGTGGGGGCGACAGATGGTGCTTTTCTTGAAATAGATGATCTCTAGTAGAATCCCACGTGTTAACATATAAATCCTTTGATTTTCATTCCCTTCCATTAGGAATTCCTGTCTTTCACTGTTACAGTCCTCAACACTAAAATTGTCAGGATTTGTCTGTGTGAGGATATTTTTGAGGATATCTAGGATTCTAAAATGATTTTTATATGTCTAAGTGAATTTCAACTTAAATTTCAATGCAGCAAATGTAATATCTTTTCATATAATTTATTTTAAATGCTTTTCAACTTTTCTAGAGGAAAAATCACAGGATGGGACTTATTTATCTGCATTTTCTTAAATTTCCATGTGCTGACTCTGCCAATGAGCAAAGCTTTTTCCTGTTATATAAAAAAATATCTATAAATAGCCACATATTTCATCTTCTGGTCAAGTGGTGTCAGCCAGTCCCAGATGAAGGAGATTATGTGAATTTTAAGTCCTCATCTCTACCATCAGCACCAGCTCTTTCCTCATTGTCCCAATTCAGTCAAGAATGGCTGCAGATCCTGAAGCCACTTTATTGTTTCTGATAATATATAACTACTAATTGAACCAGGTATTCATCTAATTGGAGGGGTGATGGTATGTACATATGCTATTACCCTCACATATGACATGTAGTAAGTATATTTAATTTGACTTAAGATGAAGAAAATAAAATCATTGCCTCTCTCTTGCTCACAATACTTCAACCTTTGTCTCTGTGGAGGAGCAGATCCCAGACATCTCTCTGGCTCAGTGGCAGAAATGCTGAGTGAATGAAATGTGGAAAGCAAAACCACGATTAGCTCTCCCTTTTGGCTTCACTTCAAATTTTTTTTTTTTTTTTTTTTCAATTCCCAGGGCTCAAAAGCCTCAGGAACTTGTAACCAGCCATGTCTGCAGTCCTTAACTTTTCTTCTTACAATGAAGACTGAAAACATATGGCATTTAGCTCCTGGCCATGTCGTGCCACTAAAATATCCCATCTACTGAGGCTTTTTCTTATTTTCTCTTGGAGGAGAGAGAGAGACAGAATGGGAGCAAGCTTCATAGCAATAGCTGTGCTGCCTGTCAGCAGCTGCTGTGTGCACTAAGTGTCCAGATAGCTGTGTGTGGGATGAAAGCCCTTCTGAAACAGCGTGGCATTGCCCTTTATTTAACTCCTTGTTCTGCCAAAGAATTAATTTCATGATGTACTCCTTGCTTCCTTCCCATCTCTGCTCGTGCTACCACAGCCCTCTTATGCAGCAGAGTGTATCATCATTCACTTTGCAGACAAGAAGGCAGTAAGTGCCTGTTTGCTGCTGGCTGCTTGGTTTCTGTCTATTCTGCTCTGCAGGCAAAAGAGAGCTGGAAGCCATTTGTGCAGTTTGGAGCTTCTCATTACCATCTCCCTGGTATTTTGTGGCTGTGTTGGCCCCAAACAATCAGAAAGCAGGATCTGGCTTCACAATCTGTCTTCTTCCCTTCTTCCCCTCCTTTTTTTGATTAGCTTCCAAGAGTTTCCTCTGGAGTCAGTGATACTGGCTGGGCACCTTGGGTTTCTGAATAGCAATTTAGGTGTAAAAATAGTGCTTTAGGCTTATTTTTTCAAGAACTTTACTGATGCCTGGGTGTGCAAATATTGAAACATCATTTGCCACACTGTGGAGAATAGTTACTAAACAGGTTCAGATTTATTTGTGTATTTTAAATGTGTTAAAGCTTTTTGTCACTAACTATTGCTTAAAAATATGGTGCTTTCCCATAAGAGGGTGAGGAAGCAAAACTATCTGATACCTTCAGCTGAAAGCCTGCTTGCCTCCCTCTGCCAGGCAGAGCTGGGAGATCAGATTAATTCCTGGAAGCCCTCATGCTTTCAAACCCCAGCTGAGTTTCCACTTGAAGTACTTCTCAGCAAGGCTAATTTCAGGGATCAGTTCCCCAAGTTCTCTTATGCCTACTGAAAAGGATGTTATCTTTCTTAAAAAATCAGTGTTCTAAAGATAATTTTTCTTCTGTAACTTTTCCCTCTCACTCTTCCACCCTACAGGCTAATATCAGTCAAGTGTCAGTGTTAAAAAGGTGACAGTGTTCACTGAATCATAGAGTGGTTTAAAGATCATCTAGTTCCAACTCCACTGCTATAGGCAGGGACACCTTCCTCTAGATTAGGCTGCTCGGTGCCTTGTCCAGACTGGCCTTAAACACCTCCAGAGAGGGGGCATGCACAGCCTCTCTGGGCAGCTTGTTCTAGTGTCTCACCACCATCACAGAAAAGAACTTATTTCTTATCTCCAGCCTAAATCTCCCCTCTTCCAATTTACATGCATTCCTCCTAGTCCTGCCATCCTGTATCCTATTAAGAAGTCCTACTTCTGCCTTTCTGTAGATGCCCTTTGGGTCTTGAGAAGCTACTATGAGGTCCCCCTGAGCCTTCTATTCTCCTAGCTGAACATCCCCAACTCCTTCATGCTGTTTGCAGAAGGGAGGTGCTCCAGCCTTTTGATCATCTTCATGGCCCTACTCTGGACCTGCTCCAGCAGCTCAAGCATCTGCTTTCTCTTTGTTACCCTTCTTTTAGCAGTTTGTTGCTTTGTGCCTGATTCTTACTGCATTTGTGACTGTGTAACCTCCAGTTCTCCTGTTCTCCAACACATTCTGTCCAAGTACTCAGATCTCACACTCCAAGGAGAGCTTGTTGGAGAGAGACGCAAACAGGACAAACCCTACTTTTGATCTCACTCCTTTTACATTCCCATGGCCTGACCTCAGTGTGTGACAAATGTGGGCTTCACACTCAGCCCACACAGGCAGAATGGAAGCCCTGTGTCCCCAAATGCCACCCTGCCTTGGCACACAGCCTCTGCCTGCTCTCTGCCCCCAGCACACCCACACCTCAGCCCGGTCTGGGTAAAACAGGCAGTGGAAAGCCTGGGAAATGTGGGCTAAGTTTCATCCATAAATGCAAATGCCCTTGGAGTTTTAAATAGTTCTTTCTTATACATGGTCCTGTGAGTTTTTCATCTCCTCTGGAGGGCAGAAGTGTGAGCAGCCAGTTTGCGCATTTCCCATGAGTCAAAATGGCTGCCATCTTCACCCAACACTTGTGAAGCTGATATACATAAAATAGACCCCTCAGAGTTCTACAGTACCTGTCTGTGAGTTTTTTCTTCAGATTTCTATAGATGATCCTTTCAGTGTTTTCTCCCCTGTGGAAAGACAGAATGGTGAATGCCCACTTTGCCTGGTTCCCATGAGTCCAAATGGTGGCCATCTTCCCCCAACACTTGTGAAGCCAGTACACATTAAATGGCCACCCCAGAGTTCTGCAGTGCCTGGCCATGAGTTTTCTCTTCAGTTCACTTCTTCTACAAATAAACTTCTGAGTGTTTCCTCTCCTGATGAAGCCAGAAGGGTGAATGCTCAGTTTTCCTGGTTCCCATGAATCAAAATGGCGGCCATCTTAACCAAAAACCTGTGAAGCTTGTACACATAGAATGGCCACTCCAGAGTTCTGCAGTGCCTGGCCATGAGTTTCCTCTTTGGATTTCTATAGATGATCCTCCAAGTTTTTCCTCCCTTGAGGAAGATGAAAGGGTGAGCAGCCAGTTTTCCTGGTTCCCATGAGTCAAAATGGCCGCCATCTTACCCAAAAGCCTGAGGAGCTGGTGCACATAAAATGGCCACCCTGGAGTTCTACAGTGCCTGGCAGTGAGGTTTTCTCTTTAGTTTTCTATAGATCATCCTCCAAGTGTCTTCCCTTGTGGAAGACAGAAAGGTGAGCAACCAGTTTGCCTGGTGAATGCCCAGCTTACCTGGTTCCCATATGTCAAAATGGCTGCCATGTTAATCAAGCACTTATGAAGTTGTTACAGCTAAAATGGCCACCCTGGAGTTCTACAGTGCCTGGCAGTGAGTTTTCTCTTTAGATTTCTATAGAAGATACTTTGAGTCTTTTCTCCCCTAAGGAGGACAGAAGGATGAATGCCGACTTTACCCAGTTCCCATGAGTCAAAATGGCCGCCATCTTCACCCAACACTTGTGAAGCCAGTATACTGGCTACCCCAGTGTTCTGCAGTGCCTGGCAGAGAGTTTTCTCTTCAGTTTTATATAGATAACCCTTTGAGTATTTCCTCCCCTGAGAAAGACGGAAGGGTGAGCAACCAGTTTGCCCAGTGAATGCCGAGTTTGCCTGATTCCCATGAGTCAAAATGGCTGCTTTCTTCACCCAACACTTGTGAAGCCAGTATGCATAAAATGGCCACCCCAGAGTTCTGCAGTGCCTGGCTGTGAGTTTCCTCTTCAGTTCACTTCTTCTACAAATAAACTTCTGAGTGTTTCCTCTCCTGATGAAGCCAGAAGGGTGAATGCTCAGTTTTCCTGGTTCCCATGAATCAAAATGGCCACCATCTTATCCCAGTGTGTACCCATAAAATGGCCACCCCGCATCTCTGCAGCCAAAGAAACACAATGCAGGGCCAAGTCAAGGAGACTGAGTTGGCAGGAGACACCAGGGAAGGTTGAGCAGCCATGGAAGTACATGTCACCTTTCCCTAATGGGCTGAGATCCCTTCACTCTTGGTAGAAAATTCAATTCAGATTGAAACTGGTGCTCTATATACTTCAGATTTTCTGATTTTTTTTTTTAAACTGTTTCTATAGGGTTTTTTGCTGGTGTTTTTTGTCTTTCCCCCATGCTCTTACTCTGGAAACATGTCACTTAAAAGCTTTCAGCAACCCAGCAACCATTGTATTAATGCACATCAGGACATACAAAGGAGAAATAATTCCCCTTCCTGAGGGGATATGGGGTTGTGTCTGTGGCTTTGGTGCTGGTATCCTCAAATCCTAATTGAATTGTGCAGCTTTTTCTGAGGGAAAAAATAAGGATGATTCAAAACTGAGCTGACCCTTAATAAATGCAATTGGGCACACAGCTCTTGTGTTATTTTTCTGGCTGTTTTCAAGCACTGAGTCAAAGATGCTTTAAGGATGTTGAGTTTTTCAAAATGTTCTTATTAATAATTAGGATGCTGAGGCCATGTTCTTTGTCTTGAGGCTCCTTTTAAATTTGGTAAGTTTTGGACAGAGTCTCCAATGTAAGAAAACCAGGAGACTGAGAGAACTGTATTTTACCTTAAGTTTTTCTGGTCTGGAGAAACACAGAAAACTGAAAATTCAAAAATATTTGGGAGTTTTTACTTGATTCATATATTTTTTTACAGTTCATATATGTTATCACAAATGGTGATTTAAAAACATGCACACAATAACTTTGGTGCATTTTCCCATGACCTAATAGCACATAGAGGAAATAAACCTTTGTTAAACATGACTGGGTTTAATAAAACCAGCTGGGAAGACACCTGCCATGTCCCTGGAAGGAATATGTGAATGGGGGGGTGATGTCTCTGTTGGAGCTCATACAGTCTCAGCAGTAAAAATCATTAAAATCGTTACCTTGTGATCCCCTGGAGCCTGGTCCCCAAAATTATCCTGCTGACATCTCCCCCCTTTTTCTTCATTTCTAGCTTTTAGCACTAGGTTAGATATGTCTGCAGAAGGTTGTCATGGGTGGAGTGATTGATTTAACTCATATGAGAGAAGTAAAGAAATATTTATTAATTTAAGTGATTAACAAAGTTTGATAAGAAATGTGACAGTGTTCTACAAAATTTAATGTCCAGGTACACTCTATTATTTACTGCACAGAGGACAGGGTCAGACAAATTGTCAGGGAGAAGCTCTTGTTGAGTTGTTTCAGAAACAGCTCCCCAGAATTGGTCAATAGTTTGTATCTAAAGGATTATATATATATATGCAATCAATCCTTTATATCAATTATTTTAAATTTCAAAGTTTTTAGCATGCTATTAGACACTTAGAATCTGTTGCAGCAAGGAATCTCTCAACCTTGAGGAGTAGAAGCACAGAATTTTAAACAAGTGTCCCCACTCCAGGGAGGATGCTGCCACTGACACACAGGAGAGCTCTGAGGGCTCTTGGGCAGTCCACTATTAATGGAGTAAGATAATTGACCTATAGCCATATTCTCATGGGAACAAAGCATCTGGGTGGCCCCCTCCAGACAGTGTTTTGATTGTAGTCATGTGCCCTCCAAGTTCCAGGTCACACCTCCCACTGATGGCCATGGGGAAAAAAGGGGAAGAGCACACCACCACAAAGACACAGTTTCAGTGATGCCTGTAGTGTGGGCTCACCTTGTGGATAATCTTTTAAAAGTCACTTAATTACTTTTTTCTTTATTATTTTCCTTTATTTTAACCCTCTTGGTAGTGCTGTATTGTGATTCAGTCATGCTGCTGGAGGTGGGAACTGAGGAGGGAACTGCAAGTTTGCTAGAAATCAGTTGGTCTGTTTTTGCTTCTTCTTGTACCTTTACCAAAAAATAAAATTAGGGAAATCTGTTAAATAGTTTATACTAGTAAATCAGAATTAACTAGTCATTTGTCTTTTCACTGCTAGTTAACAGCGAAGGAAAAATACCTTTTCTGACTGAGCTACTGTAGAAACGTGTAGTCACATCAAAGGTTCTGTGGTTGCAAATGTTGAGTTTTGTGGTTTATGAAATACAGCTAAGTTAACACTTAGCTTTTTCCTCCCATCAGGGACTTATAGAAAAGGTATTAGAAATGCTTATATCAGTGTTATTGTGAATGAGTTTTTATTTTATGTCTCAGGAGAGAAAAAAGAGAATTGATTTTTTTAAAAAACGTGAGCAGGGCATGAATCTCTCAACCCTGCTGGTGGTTGGTTTGCTTCCTGGGAAAGAGGTGTCTGAGTCTGTCTTTGGCAGAGTGGTGTTTCCCTGTGGAGTTCTGGGCTCCGTCTTCTGCAATGCCGCTGCATTCAGGGCAGCCAGTCACATGTCTGTGGTTCTCACTGGAGTCCTCATCAGTGATAAAAGAAGCTGAAGAGGCAGGTTTTCAGCCTTGCCTGGCCATGCTCCTTGGCACTCATCCTTTCCTCCTGGGGAAAAGCAGCCAACTGGATCCCCTACAAAAGCAGCACTTCCCGAAAGGGTTATAGGAGTGCCAAAGAGAAGGATGGCTTTTAGGAGATGTGCTGGGAGAGACCAAAGAAAACAAAGGCCAGAATTTCTGTATACTTCCTTTTCTTGTTTCTGCTGCTTGTAGGTATGAAGGTTTTTGGGGGGAGAATAAAGGGAATTGGAAAGGTTGTGATAGATACATGTTAAAGCAGAGATCTGACCAATCATAGAATTATGGAATAGTTTGGGTTGGAAGGGACCTTAAAGATCATCAAGTTCCAAACCCTCTGCCACAGGCAGGGACACCTCCCACTAGATCAGGCTGCTCAGTGCCTTGTCCAGCCTGGCCTTAAACACCTCCAGAGAGAGGGCATCCACAACCTCTCTGGGCAACCTCTTCCAGTGTCTCGCTACCCTCACGGTAAAAAATTTCTTTCTTATATCAAGCCTGAATCTACCCCTTTCCAATTTACATCCTTTATTTCTAGTCCTCCCATCACATATCCTATTAAAAATTCCTACCCCAGCCTTTCTGTAGGCCCCTTTCAGGTAATGACAAGCTACTATGAGGTCCTCCCAAGCCTTCTCTTCACGAAGCTTCTTCCCTAAACTTCCTCTTGTCATTTATTTAGCCCAGATTTTGCATGTCGCTAAGCTGAACAAGACAAGAATGAATTGGTGCAGCAGGAAACTGGAAAACAGCAATAGGGGAAAGTGTTGCAAGACAGCAACAAGAGTAACAAAGTCCCAAGGTGCTAGTAAGAGGTCTCAGTGCAAGTGTTTCCTCCAGCATGCAGAGACAGAGGCTAAGGTGCTGTGGGAGAACCTAGAGAGGGAAGGACCTTGAAATGGATGCTGCTTAGTTGAGGAGAGACTTCTGCTGTGGTAGGCAGAAAAATAATGGAGGTGTTCCCCTGGTTGAGGGGTGTGAGAGTTTCTTGTGTTTTCAAAGAACAAACTGGACCAAGTGTGAATCCAGGAACAAAGGCACCATCAGCTGCTGAATGTGCCTAAAACCCAGGAGGAAATAAAGCAGAAGGTCAGAGAGGAAGTGCCAAGCATTCCTGGCACAGTGACAGCCAGCTCCAAGGAGCTCCAGGGCACGTGGAAATACCTGGAACTGAAGCCTGCTGGAGATCAAAATGCATGAAGGAGTTGATGGTAGACATTAAATTCTGCTAATCATGTAATTGTTCACTTAGTAAAGGTAGCTGGCAGAAAGGAAAGTAGCTATTGACTGAAAATCATGGCAACAGGTCAAATGTATGTGACATTTCTCCAGCTTTTCTACCTATTTTATAACTTGCTCTGGATTTCCTGTCCACTGACTTGTCCCTGAACTTGTGTAGACACCAAAATGAACTTGTTCCTGAACTTGTGTAGACACCAAAATGAACTTGTTCCTGAACTTGTGTAGACACCAAAAGAGGGACAGGCACACAATGTGAAACTGGTGGCATATAGAGTTAGGGATGGCTTCAGGAGTGGGGAGGAGCAGGATGTGAAGGTGACTAAGATGATGAAACTGCTGAAGGCAGCAGCAAAGTACATCCTTTGCTGGCTGAGGAGATCTGACAGAGAGATACATGTGCCATTAGAAAAGAGAAGCTGTAACTGTCTCCCATGGACATGCAGCTGTGCTGCATGGGTGGGAAAGTTCTAACACTAGTGGGCACACCAGGCACATCTACTAACCTGTCATCGTTTGGTGCTTACCAGCTGGAAAGTCAGAGCAGAGCAGAAATTAAACTGCACTATCTCACTTTTTGTTCCTTGCCCAAGCAGAGAAATGAGAGAATGGCTGCAGAGAGTGGAGAGGAAGGTGGAAATCAGGATTTCAAGTCTCCTACTTGTGTGGCATTGGTAGGAATAAATAATTGTATTATAAAACTGTAGACCTGCTTTTGATTGCAATATCTTTGAAAGCATTTTTTATTTTACATTCTGTGCTGGCCTTGTTAATCACTGCTGCTTAGAAATTCCTTACAATTGGAATCTCTGCAAGAAATATAATTATTACTGGGATTTAAAAAATCCTTTGGACCATGGCTAAGAAACATGATGAGTGAAAAAAAAAATTCTAACTAATATTTTTTGGCACTTATTTGTAATGGCATAATGACCATCTGCTCTCCAGAGCCTGCAAAAAATATTTCTGTGCACATTTTCTTAGTGCAAGGGGTGTCAGCATGTTGCCTTTCCTGTTATCACAGCACCAGACTCTATTACCTGTTACTTCTGCAAACTGATTTCTTCCTAATAATAGAAATTGGGTCATAAATGAACGTCCTAGTTTTTTGCCAAATTGGGGTCCAAAAAGTGGAGCACTTTTAAAGATACTCCTGAGTTCTATGTGCTGCAGGGAAAGATGATGATGATTATTCCTCAGACCAAAGCCTCCTTGAAGTGCTTGTGAGTGTGTGAAATTATTCAGTGCTGCGGATAAATGGCTAAAAATTGTTTCCCCTTGCCTAAAGTAAAGCAAAAAGTGGTCCAGATTTTAGGCT
This sequence comes from Turnix velox, assembly GCA_013400935.1. Lineage (NCBI taxonomy): Eukaryota > Metazoa > Chordata > Aves > Charadriiformes > Turnicidae > Turnix > Turnix velox. The sequence continues at coordinate 17,836 of VZTY01003230.1, forward strand.
GGTTGCATGGCTGTAGTCACCAGGCTGTCAGAAAGGGTTTAATTTATTTCACAGGTAACTGTAACACAGCAAAGCTGCAGCCCCTGGAGCCCAGTCAAATTGAATTTTTGTACATGAGAAAGCACTAAGTTGTTCAGGACCTTGCTGTCTCTCACTCCTGACTTTGGATTGATGTGGAGCAGCAGCCTGCTGCTCACCAAGGGTTTTATTCAACATTATCATAGTTTTTAATAAAGTGGAAATCTAGTCTTTAGAAAATCAATAATAGTAATTCTCGAGTGGCCACCCCAGTATTTCAGGTTCTCCTTCTCCTGTGCCCATGCAGAGGTGAGAGAAGTAGCTGGCAGTGTTCAGAAGCAAAGAAGCAGCAAAGTAACAGCAGCTTAAGCCAAACCAAAGTGAATATTTGTACAAGAAGCTTCACTTCAGTAAAGCAAACGTTTGTTTCCATCTTCATTTAAAATCACAGAGCAGGGAAGAAAGTTCTTTTCCTCTCAGTACCCACAGGCACAGGGTACAGTGGAGATGTCTGTGAAGAGCCAGGAAGCTGCTGGTTTGGTTCTGTCACTCTGAAAAGGGTTCTGGGATGAATGGTTTCCTTTTCACAAGTCCCTTTCCCTGGCTGTATTTCCCGGGCGGTTTTTCCAAGCCTTTGCTTTACTCTGAGGCTGTTTTCTTCCTCTTTGGCTCCCTTCCAAGTGTGATTCTCTGAAAGCTCTTCACTAGTACTAACAGGCTGCAAAATGCGTGGTAGGTAGTGGGGAAAACAGGAAGTTTCAACGTAATTCCCAGAGGATATGTATGGGATTGAAACCAAAATCTTTTTTGTTTGTTTTGGCCCCCACAGCTGGAACCTAGTGCTGTTGGAGTTATTAATGTTCAGCAAAACATTCCAGTGGGCATGTACCCATGAACCTGCTGACTTCTTGTTACTGTATTTAAAGAGATGCTGTAGAAAATAAAACCTGGTTTATCCAGTGAACTTTTAACAGCACTGCATCTGTTCAGATGACGTGGTTTCTAAGAATATGCTTTTTTTAGATCTCCTGTTACTTTTCTGATCCCTTCTTGGGCCAGGACACGGGATCCTTACTTGTAAATCCTCCATTCCCTGCAACTTATTTAACTGAGAGAAGAAAAAGAAGGAGAAACAACTCTGTGAGTTCACCCTTTTAACACAAAGTCTTCTCTGGATTCCTCCAAAGACTTACTTCTTGCATTGAGGCCACAGGTTCTCTATATGTCCCTTAATTTATTTTTGGCATCTCTCTGTAAATTCTTCTGCCTGCCTCACCTTGTCTTGACCAATACACTTCTTGGGTTTGGTTTTGCATCAGAAAACAGGAGTCACTATCATGTACTCTCAGAAAAAGAAGATTGGGGGGGTTGGAAAAAAGTACTAGCCAACAATAAAACCAAAATTCACTCTGACCTGTTATGAAATCATCTCTGGAAGTTCCCTCCATCCCAATAATTAGAGGTTGGACTGTGCTGTAAAGCAGGAGGAGGTAGAGATATTATCCTGAAATTTCTGTTGTGATTTAGGGTCTGCCTGGAACTGCACAGCATGTTTCATCTGTTTGCTCCCCTGAGAGAAGGGCAATGTTTTGTGCCTGGCAAATGGAACTGCTGGTTTGAAAACCCTCCACTGGATTTAATTAACACTCTCTTTGGCCTGCACCAGCTTCTCTGAAAAGGCTTCTTATGTGGGCCTTGTAATTATATCTCAGGCTATCTGTAAACACCACATGCTGTGGAATGTTACTGTTATGTCCATAGCAGTTTGCCCTTTTGACTCCAATATGTTTCCCTCTCATAGGTTTAACAATAAATTAGAGGAAAAAAAATTCTTAAAGTGAGATTTCAGATCAGTTTTTTAGCTCCTGGATTGGAACCAACCATCTACAAAAAAACCCACCATCAAAACTAATTATTTTTTTGCTTGAACAGCTAAATAGTGTTTCATTGCTTAGCCTCTCCATTTGTTGTATCACTCCTGAATGCATTTGTTTTCTGTGTCACATACTGGACAATGGGACAAGAGGAATAAATTGACTATTTTTACACCTGTAATCATCACTTCTATGAATTCTTTCAGCAACTGGCACCGCCACAATGTATAAAAGTTTGCATTTTTATACCATTTCATGCATGTAAGCCTATAATCTTTAGGAACTGGGGAAAGCTCCATTTTCATATTTCTTTTTCTGAGCTCAGCTCTATGCTAACACCCTGGGAAGGTGTGAGAGATAATTGCTTTTTGTTACCGGGTGGCCAGAAATTTTGTGTGTGTGTGTGGGGGGGATGTTCTTTCATCTTCACTGAACAAATATAGATAGTAATTTGTATGAGTAGTTCAGACTAAAAAAAGATATGACCTACCACAGCTTTACCTTTTTTACCTCCTAATTGAAATTTATCTTCCACTTAACTGCTTTTCAATGTCATTAAGCATTGTTCAGCTGGGGAAATAGCTGCACTGAGGCTACTGTGCATAAGAAACAAAAAGAAAGAGGCAATCTAGTTCTTTTTTAGTAAATTAATACCCCAGGCACTTAACTGAGTTTAAGTATGTGCTAGGCTATGTCATCCAATGCTGGGTGATGAAAATGCTTAATATTACTCTGATTCTTGCTGAATAAAGGATGGCAGGACTTTTTTATGTTCTGTGAAAAAGTATGCAAGAAAGTACTGTGTAAAGTAAGTAAGGAGAGTAAGCAAGTGCTGTGACAAAATACACTGTTATTACTGTTAATGTAGGTTACCAAAAGCATCATAAAAATAAGAACCTAGCTAATTACTGAGGTCTTCAGCTAGATTTTGCTGCACACATTGGTTTCTGTACTTCCACAGATGTCTTGATAAGAGCATACAAGTGTCTAGTTTAAAACCATCTCTGTTATGGCCATGCAACTTAAACCTGAAGTACAAATGCAGTACAGTTTTCTCCAGATAACAAAAATAACCCACTAAACCTTCAAAACTAGGTTACAGGTTGGGTCAGAAAGGACTTCCTGCCCAAGGCTGTGGGCTGTCTTCCTGCTCCCATCAACAGTGGGAACTCCATACCAGTGAACTAAGTCTTTACTTGTATTTTTAAGAAGAATAGACAGCATATTGTTGCTTGCCAAAGCCACAGGACATGTGAGCCACTACTAGACTGGCGAGACTCAATGCTGGTGCATCCTATCCTTTATTCCTTTTGTTAGAATGGACTTGGCCCAGAGAGCTTGTCTTGTCTCAGTCTCTGGTTAGAGTGATTCACAATTTCCTTGTGTGGATGCTGAGGGAATCCAGTCCTCAGCTGCAGAATTCCTGAGTGTCTGCAGTACCACTCTGCTCTTCCAGTTCAATGTCTCTAGCCTTGGAGCATGCATCATTTCTAAAAGTCATAAAATACTTGGTCATGGATGTATGGGTAGCACCTGGCTTGTGATAAGGATACCTACTTTCTGTCTGTTTCTTAAATCTCTGAAACTGCTGCAGGGGCTGTAGTTTGAGGACTTCAGTTAGATTACAAAAAGATGAGGTTGGGGTCTGGTAGTGCAGAAGTTACTATTTTTACTCCAGGACAGGAAATCAAGCTTTTCTTAGGAGTCTGATTCCATTCAGTTGGTCTTGCTGCTGTCTTTATCTTAGTGAAGACTTGTCTGAATAACTTCAACTCTTGTCCTTGTTAGATACTTCCTCATAGCTGCTGTCACTTGATACATTTCAGGGCATAGCTGCAGCAAACCCCTCAGTTGAGACAGAATGCAGCTGCTCCCCTGTGACATGTAGGCTCATCTAGCCATGCTTCAAGAGCAGCAGCCAGTGCTTCAAGTAGAATCATAGAACAATTTTGGTTGGAAAGGACCTAAAAGATCATCAATTTCCAACCTCGCATAGGCAGGGACTCTTGCCACTACATAAGGTTGCTCACTGCCTTGTCCAGCCTGGCCTTAAACACCTCCAGGGAGGGGCATCCACAACCTCTCAGGGCAACGTGTTCTAGTGTTTCACTACCCTCACTGTAAAGACTTCTTTCTTATATCTAGCCTGAATCTATCCTCTTCCAATTTATGTCCATTATTCCTAGTCCTTCCATCACATATCCTATTAAACAGTCCTACCCCAGCCTTTCTGTAGCCCCCTTCAGGGATTGAGGTCCCCCTGAGCCTTCCCTTCTTCAGGCTGAACAACCTCAACTCACAGCCTGTTTACCCATATGGGTATTCTTCAGCATGAACCCATGGGTTATGAAAATATTGAGTTCAGTTCCTAGTATTTTACATGGGTGCAAGCTGGAACACAGGAAGTTCCACACAAATAGGATAAAAAACTTCTTCACAGTGAGTGTGACAGAACTGGGGCACAGGCTGCCCAGAGAGGGTGTGGGGTCTCCTTCTCTGGAGACATTCAAACCCTGCCTGGATGCCTTCCTGTGTGACTTGATCTAGGTATTCCTACTCCAGCAGAGAGATTGGACTACATGATCTTTTGAGATCCCTTCCAATCTCTGTCATTTTTTGATTCTGTGAGTCCGATCCAATTAGCCACTCCTTTTAACAAAAGCTGGCATGCCAAAGGTTGCTGTTTCCGAAAAGAATAGTGGGGCACAGATGGCTGAAAATTTTGATATGCTTTGATGAGAAATAAAATTTTGGCCCCATTGTTTCATTTCTGACTTTGGAGTTCCCAGGGAAAGCACTCCTGTCACTGCCTGGCTGGGCTCCTCCACTCAGCCACTTCCATCTGTAGCCATCTTCCTGTTCTGCTCGAACAGATTTCTTACCCAGATTGGTCGCTGTTTGCCAGACAGTGTTACAGGGCTGTCAACAAAAGGACTGCAAATCACATTTTATTTGTTTAAATGGAGTTTCTTCTCTTGTTTTTCATTTGTCTTCAGTGATTCTTAAGGTCAGCAGTTAGAGGCTTTTTAAAAAAAGGAAAAAAAACCCTCTCTTTGATTTAATTTCTCTTTGTAGGAGGAATTTATTGCTTATGTCTAATGCAGCTTAATGTGGGACTTATTTACATATTGTATGCCTTATATAACAACGTTACATATTCATCCCTTCTGAGAATTCACTTGAATTCTTTAGGCACTCGGAAGCCTTTACATTTTACAAGCCATGAGATAATTTATTATTATTTGTTGGGCTGACAATGACCAGAAAATTTGCAGAATTCCAATATATTAATCCAGCCTCTGCTGGGCTTTGCAGCAATTGCAGAAGGATTTGTTTGAGTAGATTAGTGCTTTAGTTCATCACACACAGTGCCTCTGGCTTTTTGCTGCTCTGGATAATGATGAACAATTCTCTACCATTGAAGGTCAAGTCCCATTCCACAGAATTCCCAGTTTCTTGTAGATTTTTCTTCAGGAAGGAGCTTCTTTTTCCTTCCCTCTATTTTTCATCTCACACATACAGTCTGTACACTACAGAAATCTTTGCAGAGTATCCACCTAGGTCTGCCCACTGTTGCCAGAGCACTTTGAATCATGGCTAGTGTAACATTATAGTCACATTGGGATATAGGAAGTAATCTAAAAAAATACCTCTACTCCTCCTCTATAGAGAAGGAAATTTATGGAGGCATTATCTAGTTCAGGGTATATCACAATAGCACTCCATTGGAACTAATAAAAAAAAAAATCACAAATTTGCTGTGGAAGACCATTAAATATCTACTGTTGCTTTAACCTCAGATTCAGATATTAAATAAGGTCTCTTGCACTGTCCTTCTTTATGACTCTCAGCTGATATGATGCTCACCAAGGAAAGCAGGTGCCAGATCCTCTGACAGATGCTTTTTACATACAGCTTTTTCCTCACTGGAGGTTTTAAATTTGTGTATAATTAATCCTCATCTGAGATTAAGGATGATTAAGTTGTACAAATTCAATAGGAAAGTGTAGGCATAACTAAATATGTTTTTTAATGCCTGCAGGGTAGAAAAATGGTTTAATTCACACACATACACAAAAGCTTTTCTGGAAAGGATAGAAGGACCCAGCATTTCCATTGGCTTTTTGTGTAACTTGGTGCAAGTGTTTGCTTGTTGCAAGCATATTTTTGCCAATTATAGGGATGATTTATTTTGATAGAGGCTTTTTTAGGCAGAAAGGCTGCATTTGAAACACTATAGAATCATAGAATAGTTTGGGTTGGAGAGGACCCTAACAAATGCCCTCACAGCTCCATCATCATCAGGCTATTTCTGGGACTAATCAGTATGATCCTGGGAACCTCTAATTTGTGCTTACACCCTCAGAAGTACCAGTATAGTTCCAAACAGTGTTTCACCACACAGTTTTTCAGAGCTTGGTTCCTCACCTGCAAGCACAAATTATCTTCAGGTCTTTACTACCTCCCATCCCCATCTCCTGAGCCCTGCCCTACTCATGGCACAGTGCCTGTGAAGCTCCAGGAGCCTGAAGTGTCCTCAAAAGGGCCTCTCTTCTGTCTTTATGGCCATATCTTTATAGCTATGGATGCTCTTTCTCCATGTAGCCCAGGGCCTCCTTGCCCATGCCAGAGAGCAGACCACAGAAGACTTATTCTCTGTATTAGACTCTCATCTTGCTCCTAAATCTTGCCATCCTGCAACGTTTGCCCAAATGCCCCTTGCTGTTTCCACTAGCTCCTCAGTGCTCACATCTCCACCTGAGCACTGACATCTCAGCACACACAGGGCTTTGGGGAAGCTGTTGCACATCTGCCTGGTTCATTGGTGAGCCAAGAGGCATAAATAGCCAGTAAATTGGGCAGAGCTGGCGTGTGTTCCTTCCCCAGGACCCAGAAGCCAATCTGTTAGTACCTTTGAGGATGCCCCCTCCCTATTTCTGCCTGCAGCTTCATTACCCTGGGTGAAAAGAGGAAAACTCCAGGGAATCTCCACAGAAAGTGGCCAGAAGCATGTCCATGTGGGTGATACTTTCTCTATAGACTGAGACAGCAAGGGTTAGGGAAAGGGTTGAGCCCTCCATCCTGAGTTATAGGTATGTTACTTGTGAAGTCAGCTGGACTTCTTTCTCCTCTTCATCAGAAGATAGAAGGAGAGAGTTCTTGAAGCTGTAGGCTTTCAGGCTTGCATAAGAATGAAAATAGCAGTTATGAACATCACAGGAGGACTTCTAAGGGAGAATTTTTGACAAAAAATAGGTCAAACTATTACCCTTTAACTAGAAACCAGCACCATTAGAAATAAGATTTAAAGCAGCAAAGAAAGTCCTACAATTCAAAGGAGCAGTCTCCTTTCAACCCCTCAGACAGCCCTAGCACTCTGAATAAAAGATCTTGTTGTGAGACACTATTATATGTTGCCCAGAGAGGTTGTGGATGCCCCCTCCTTGGAAGTGTTTAAAGCCAGGCAAGATGAGGCACTGAGAAACCTGCTCTAGTGGGAGATGTCCCTGCCTATGGCAGGGGAGTTGGAACAAGATGATCTTTCAGCTCCTTTCCAACCCAAACCATTCTATGATTCTGTGTATAATTAGTCAAAATATCTTACCAATCTTGGGAGGCTTATCTTCTTACTGGATTTGTTTTTTCTTATAACTAACAATGTTTTTACAATTACTAAAGCTACAAAATCATGGAGAAACTTTATGATGCATATGCATGATGAATGCATATGGTGTAGAATATATGTACGTTGTAGGACTGTGTAGTGCTAACTTCTTGTTTAACCTGGATGAAAGGCAATGTCAGAGGGTACTGTTCTTGGGAGCAGTTACAGCACCTTGATTCGCTTCAGGAAACATCATTTTCTCAGTCTCTGAGGCAGCAAATAGAGTGTTAAAACCTGAACCTTTTGAATGTCATGTTTGTTCAGTGCTTTGTTGAACTTTGCTGTAAAGATAGCTTTATGAATTATTGAAGTCACACCAGACCATTTCCTGTACCTGTTACTGACACTGACATTGACTTTCGTGGAAGCAGATGGAGGATGCTGCTGGTATCCCTCAAAATGCAATAAATTTAATGCTATTACACAGAGAGCTCTTTCATTAATTAAAATAGGATCCATTTCCTAAATGACACACATCCATATATCCCAGAAATATCTCTGACCATGAAAGTGCTGTGGAGTAGAATGGACTGACACAAGCTGAAGCTTCCTAAGCCCAAGGGCATTAGTATCCAGTGACCTAAGGATGTCTCTCTCTTGGTGGTTGTGACTGGAAACAGTCCATGAGATTGTAAAATTGGCAGGAAAATAAATATTCTCAGTGCTTGGAAAGATGTAAACACCCCCTTCATAGTAGTTAAAAATTAAAACCAATAAACAATAGAAGATAGGATGAAAGACAATATATTACACCATCTCTTATTTTACTTTTTTGGTTAAATAAACCATGCTTCAAATGGGCCAAATTCTATATTGATCCACCAGCATATCCTCCTTATAGTCTCTAAAATTGATATCATCATGTATTCTTATAATTAAATATCTGTTAGCTTGTTACACTGACTTTGGACAACCCAGACAAGGAATAAATAATGTATATTTTAAGCCTAATTTAATTTTCAGTGATTAAAAAATAATTAACACCAGCTCAGGCAATCTGCACCAGCACATTTCTTGCCATTGCTTTAGTTTTCTTGGAACCGAGAAAACGAACAGCTTTTTAAATTAATCAAAACAAATGTTGTTTTTTGGTCTTTCCAGACTCCTCACAGTAAATCCCTCCATCCTCCTGCCTGTAATTAGTTGCAATTGTTTCAGAGAAATCCTTCACTTCTTATTAAGGTGGAAATGAAAGGCAGACCTTGAGCTGCAAAAGTAGGAAGGAGGCTGTTTGAGGAATGTTTCTGTGTCTGGCACAGCAGGTAACCCCAGAAGCTGGGCTGCTGCCACCTCCTGCTCTGCAATGGGACTGTGGACTCCTCCTGGGCAGGCTCTGGCATTCTCAAGACCCAGACACACAAGCTCAGAAAGGATATTTTCACCCTTTGTAATTTCAAGCAGAGCATTTGGCTTCTGATTTATGTTTTTGGTTGTTTTCTTGTCTGGCTTTAGTGTTTTCTGCTTTCAAGGACGTGGGTTATGATGACCAGTTTTCTTTGATATATGTCATCTTCCTTCCTTCTTTTATCTTTCTTCCCCTCTCTCTTCCTCTCTGTTTTTCTGTTTAGGCTTTGTGTGATGGCAAACAAGCTTCTGCTTACAATGCTTGGGTTAAGTGAAGTCACTCCAATATCCCACGCATACTGCAAAAGCTAAACTCTGAGTTCAAATATGCCTTTGATTCCAGCAGCCTTGATGCTCTTCTCTTATGTTCATGAGGAGTGATTTGTGGCTGCACCAGCAGCTAAGAGGGCCAACCAAATCCTGGGTTGCATCAAGAGAAGTGTGACCAGCAGGTCAAGAGAGGTGATTTTGCCCCTCTACTTGGCTCTGGTGAGGCCCCACCTGGAGAATTGTGTCCAGTTCTGGAGTCCTCAATATAAGAAGGACACTGAGCTGTTGGAGCAGGTCCAGAGGAGGTCCACAAAGATGATCAAAGGTCTGGAGCAACTGCCTTATGAAGACAGGCTGAAGGAGCTGGGATTGTTCAGCTCGGTGAAGAGAAGGCTCAGGAGGAACCTCATAGTAGCTTCTCAATACCTGAAGGGATCCTACAGAAAGGCTGTAGGACTTTTTAATAGGATATCTGATGGAGGGACTAGGAATAATGGATTCAAATTGGAAGAGGATAGATTCAGGCTAGATATAAGAAAGAAATTCTTTAAGGTGAGGGTGGTGAAACACTGGAACAGGTTGCCCAGAGAGGTTGTGGATGCCTCCTCAATCCCTGGGGTTGTTTAAGACCAGGCTGGACAAGGCACTGAGCAGCCTGATCTAGTGAGAGGTGTCCTTGCCCTATGGCAGGAGGCTTGGAACTTGATGATCTTTAATCTCCCTTCCAACCCAAACTATTCTATGATTCCTGCCCTCAAAGCCAACAAGCCATGCACTGCAGAGCACTTCCACTCTAGATAGTGACAAAATACACCATGAGAGCATCACCAACTCTGGCAATTGCTACCAGAGTCTCTGGAGATAATTTTTCTTTTTCCTTTTGTGTCATACAGATTAAACTATTTTCTGCAGAGCAGAGTTGGAGCATTTCAAGGAGCTGATGTATTTCCTAAAAGAGTCAGCACTGTTTGTCATTTTAATGATGTGCATAATTAAGTGTTGCATCAGTATCAAGTATGTTACTGCAGCTTATCTTTTCAGAGCACTTGGAAGCATTAATATTTATCTAGTATTGTGTCTGTATTACAATATATGTAATCAGTGAGCTTTGTTTTTTTTTTAATTTATCAGTTGTTCCATAAAGATCTAGAAGGAAATAAAGAGTATAGTAATATAAAGAGATCATTAAAGAGGGATTTGTCAACACTAATTCACCAGTTCCTGTAGTGATAATAATTGCAAGCAAATATCTGTGGTGATAAATCTTTCTGTTCATGTGCTCTAGGACGAGGAAAGGAACCAGTGAGGTTCCCATCACAGTTCTTTTTATCACTGCCCTGTTCACAGATCTTTTACGACAAAATCTTCGTCACTGAAGGACAAGAATTCCCAAATGTCACTGTTTTACTTCTAATACTGATAGTAAAATTGCTTCCAGAGAAGCTCCTCAGACTCAAATGGTTCATTAAATAGTTAGTACAGCTTTTACAGCTGTTAAGTAAGGCCTTTTTATCCTCTGGCTATTAACACAGATGATTAAAGGAGTCCATCACTCTGTGACTCTCTTTACAAGTTATTTGCATTTTATTTTAGTAGCCTTCCTTGGCCTGACACATAACACAGAAATGGGTCTGTTAGGACATGCCAAGTACAAATCTGACTACCAGACTCCAAAAGTAAATATGAGGTATGCAGAAAGTGGTTAATTTTCCTGTCTTTCTTTTTCCACCTCTAATTAGGCTTTGAGGACTTTATTGCCTTCGGGCAGAGTGCCTGGTCTCTAGCAGTGTCACACGTGCATTTCTTGCTGTTTTCATACCCTGCTCTTTCTGTTTTCTTTTCATGGCCCATTGCTCAGCAATTGATTTTACTTCACACGGAGAATTCCCCATAAATAAAAGGCTGGGAACAAGACTTTAACTTAAACAGGCAGTTATTGTAACTCTATTTATTCTCCCAATCGATACCTTACTGTGGTTAAAAAAATCCCTTGGCTCAGGGACAACGGGAAGCTCTTGCACTCCCAACCCCAGTCCTTTCCCATCAGTTGCAAGAGGATCCTTCAGCAAAGTTCTAGTGATAGGAGTTTTCAGCAGTTTTCAGCACCTTGTGTTTCTTTCTGAATTACTTCTACATTGAAACATCATCTGGCAAACCCAAAATGAGGTGGCCTGGAGAGATGTTTCCATCTTCATTTATATCAATACCAGGAATATTTCAGAAGTCAATCTCTTGCTTATGCAGAAGTAATGCAGTGGGCAATACCATATACTGAGATATTGGCAGAGAGAAGCTGTTTCAATCTACAGCAAGATTGCTAATTAAATTAATTGCCTCATTGTTGTCATCTCAGGATCATGCATATGCATAGCAATTTATGCAGGCACTTTGCATTGGTTATTATTACTAAAACCTTTTGTCCCTTTAATTAATAACTTTCACTTAACTGGAAGGAACTTTCAGTGTGTTCAAAATGTAAAGTGTATTTTTAAAGATCAAAATTTACAGGCACTGAGAGTTTAGTGGATGAGGGAGGCCAGCTATTAATGTCAAAATTTCGGTGATCTGGGCTTTAAGTTCATAGTGTAATCACTTTCTGGTACTCAATATTTAATGAAATTTAACAAGGGCAAGTGTAAGGTCTTGCATATGGGCAAGAACAACCCCATGTGTCAATATAAGTTGGGGACTGAGCTGTTAGAGAGCAGTGTAGGGGAGAGGGATTTGGGGGTCCCAGTGGACAATAAGATGGCCACGAGCCAACAATGTACCCTTATGGCCAAGAAGGCAAATGGCATCCTGGGGTGTATTAAAAGGGGTACAGTCCATAGGTCAAGAGAGGTTTTCCTCCCTCTCTACTCTGCCTTGGTGAGACCACATCTGGAATATTGTGCCCAATATTCCAATATCTGGAATTTTTGATGCTGCAAAGGCAGTGTAACCCATAAACAGAAAAGCAAACTTTATAAAATGCCTGAATTTAGAAATAAGACATCTATTTTTAATGTCTGAAATAAGCCTTAGTGTTTTGATTCAGTTTTCCTGTAATCTGTTTTGGTATGTCTCTTCAGTGCTCTCATTTCTGACAAAAGAAGTGAGTTGAGGGATGATTAAATTAGAAGGTAAGCTTTCCATGGCAGGTTCACATTAAATTCTGAATTTCCTAGAAAGGCATTTTTATATCTGTGAATTTACATTCTATGCATACTTTCATGGGGTGTCCCTCAACTGCAAAAAAAATTCCAGCCTTAGATATGTCTAATAGGTATTTTTTGTCATTAACAGCAGTGGGCATGCCTGATAAAATAAATTTGATGTCAATGTCTGAAGTTACTCTTACTGTATCAATGCAATATAATTTTATAAATCCATAAAATGTCACTTCTATAAATCTGCTATAAGTGCATATCTTCTTTGAGTTATTAGNATCACTTCTATAAATAGAAGGGTGCTGCTATAAATGCATATCTTCTTTGAGTTATTAGATTTTCAGGTTCTATGCCTGCCTCCCAGTAAGAGGGAATTGCTTCCACTGAATCAGATATTCTAGGTTTACACAGGAAGAAACACGAGGTTGAGCTGCCCAACTTATAAAATCAATTTAGTACCTGAATTCTTACAAATTGTCCATAACCAGCAAAAGATGTCTTTCAAGTGAAGTTATAGTCAAAACAAACCTTGGAATGCCACAACTGGCAGTAAATTGCAGATTTCTGTAAATTACAACTGAGTGGGAGCAAATTACTAATTTTTTATTATACAAAGTGTGGATTCACAGAATCACAGAATGTTGGGGATTGGAAGGGACCTTAAGAGATCATCTAGTCCAATCCCCCTGCCAGAGCAGGAACACCTAGACCAGGTCACACAGGAAGGCGTCCAGTCTGGGTTGGAATGTCTCCAGAGAAGGAGACATTCATTCCTCCCCTCTCACATTGTCTCCAAGGATCTCAAGGAATTTAGGAAAATACAGAAACTTACATTGTCAAGGAAAACAATGAGTCTGCAAAGAACAGGCCTCAGAGGCGTGACCCTTCCTGGCCACTTTCTGTGCAAACTATTTTAAACCTATAGATTTTGAAGCTGTACATATGCTACTGGTTTGTGTATGAGGTCAAGATGAACAGATAAGGAACTGGCAAAATGAATATAAATAATTATATTCATAAAAATAAATGTATTTATTTAATATAAACACAAAATAATTATATGCTGTGTTTAATTCATCCCCTGAGTTCTAAGAGGAGTTAAAGGCATGTGAGACCATAGCTGGAAATTATGGAAATTCAGCAGTTTGACAGGGATTTCTGTATTTTGTGTTCTTGCTAAGGTAAATAAAAAAAATGGGATCAGTTTTGTTTGTTTGTACACATTTCTGCAGAAAAATACCCTTAACTTTGCAATCTACCCAATCGACCTTGTGGATCAAGAATAGTCTTTCTGGTTGTCCTTTTTTTCTTCTGTAAGATCCACCATGGGGATTCCCGCTGAATAAGTGATCATTTCCAGCTGTGTTAATAAATTTTGTGTTAGGGATGACAAGGAATTATTTGGATGTTTCTTTTAACTGGCTAAAATCAATTTTGAATTTGAAAAGGAAGTGTCCAGTATTGATTTCAGACATACAGTTTGCAAAAAAACTCCCACCAAATATACTGTGGGGAAAACATCTTGATGAGGAATGGAGGAGGAGCAGCCCTGAAACATTTTTCTGTGATTCAGATGTTATTCAGAGTTCCTCTCTTACAAAGGGCACTTGGAAATGAAAATGCTTCCCTTTTTAAAAAGAAGGATTTGATGCTGTGCTTGATTTTAGACCCACATAATTTGAATTAAAGAAACAAAATAAGAAGAATAACTATATTTTTTTAATGTTGTTCAGGAATGTATCCATTAATGGGATTGCTAATACAAAGTAAGAGCTTTGCATAACAAAAAGGCTGAGCTTCAAAACAATTCCTTATTCATTCAAATAATAAGCATGCATAAGCATCTATTTACTATAGACAGTACTATCAGCTCTAGAGAACCATGATTTTAATATGAATTACTGTGGTTTGGGTTTGTTTTCCAAGACAAACTGCTTAGAGAAATTATTTAGCCCACAGGTATTTGCCTTTCCACTCACTAAACCTCTACAGTCTTTGCTTTCAGACATAAATTACAGACCTAAGTTACAGATCTGGTTTAACAGATCTGTTCATTCTGGAAGCTGCTAAATTTTGTTCCAAATTAAAAATGGCTGTTATTTGCTTTTATCTTTGTTTTGGTGAGGACAGCAAGGTGTCTCATCAAGTGAAAACAGTTGCATAAATGCAGTAGAGGGATTTGACAACTGGAAGTAAGAGCCTAACAATACCCAAATGCAATTAGTGGTAACACAATCAGCATTTATCTCAGCAATACTTATGTGCACATTTGCCTGGATCCTGAGAAAAATGGTGGAGGGTAAACTCCATTAATCCCACTGGCAGATGTATCTCCTTGGCAGGAAAAAACACTTCAGTGTTTCATTTAGGCTCAGGAGTATTGCATCAGAAAACAAAGACTTGGGTATCAGAGTTAAAAATTCATATCTTCAAAAGCCCTGCAGTACTTCTGCTCAAATGTGAGTTTCTGTGTGCCAACTTTCCAGCAGTCAAGTTCCCTGAGGATTTAAGTGTATGTTTTGTGTACAGCCTGTTGCTACCTAGTGCACGTAGCTAAGTTACATTGAGATCTTTATTTTAAGCAAATGTCTACTAAGCTCATTGTTAAGACTGGGTGCAGGCAATAAACCTATTTCAATGTACAAGATGTTTTCCCTATTAAATAGTAAGTCAAACTCTTGTGTAAGTTCAAATCCATCTTCACAGCTCATGAGTTTTGTAACTCACCTCTTAAATAAGCTGCATAATGCTATAGGGTGAGGCAATTTTACTCTTTCCTTTTGCAAAGTGGAACAGCTTTATGAAATATTTAACTTAATGGCTAGGCCATTTGTCTAGACTGAGGGAGGGAAAGAAAACTTGGATTCTTCCTTCCCCTCTTGTGAACATTTAAATTTAAATATCATAGAATAGTTCAGGTTGGAAGGGACCCCGAGGATCATCAAGTTCCAAGGCCTCCATCATAGGCAGGAACACTTCCCACTAGATCAGGTTGTTCAGTGCCTTGTCCAGCCTGGCCTTAAACACCTCCAGAGAGGGGGCATCCACAACCTCTCTGGGCAACCTGTTCCAGTGTTTCACCACCCTCACCATAAAAAACTTCTTTCTTATATCTAGCCTGAATCTACCCTCTTCCCATTTACATCAGTTATTCCTAGTCTCTCCATCACTTATCCTACCAATAAATGGCTTTTCTCAAATCTGAGTATGTCTGAACCTCAAGGCCATGGATAAACTTAGTTTAAGAGTGCAAATATTCAATGCGAAGAGGAAATCTTTCAAACTGATAAAGATAAACCTGCTTCATGCTGAGGCCAAAGCTGGTGGCTCCCCTGGGGCTATGTTGCCATCTCTTCCCTGTGAACTGAACTGCTGCCAGGGAAGTTCTTCCCGTGTGCCCTGCCCATAGTCAAATGAAAATTTTATATGCATTTAAGACCAGCAGTATCTTGTTCCACAATCTGACAGTTAGAACATCTAGACAGGAAAATGAGAATAGATAGTTTTGCAATGTTCTGCAAGGAGATAAAAATCAAATTTGAACCTTTCACTACTGGCCTGAGCAAGAGTTTAGATGGAATCAGGGGCCTTCTGATGGTAACAACTCTGACAATGGACAATGTGTGTGCAGAAGCTGTGGCATGGGGGTCTAGTTTGAGGACAGAGTTCATGTCTGTGAGTCTAGGGAGGAAGGAAATGCTTTCTTGCAGTGAAGAGCTAAATGTGTAACAACCATCTCAAAAGGATCTTGGTGGCTGCTAGTGAGACAACAAACCATTTGATCCCTTCACAGAGCTCAGACTGAGAGCATTCTTTGCTAGAAACAGCTCAGGTGCCTCTCTCCTTTAGCTGTTGTGTGTTGCAGACATTTTTAGGGCTCTGAAGCTAAATAAGCCACTCACTTAAAAGCCAGGTGTTGGAACATACTCTTTTGTGAAGCCAGTTCCTAGCAAGTAGCAGCTGGGTCTTCCTCTCCCTCTCGCAATGCTGTTCATGCATGCATGGCACTGTGGCTCAAAATAATCAGTGGTCCTTAGTCAGAGTGATGGGCTAAGACAGAAAGGGCATGAAGCTGGATGAACTTCCACAGAGGAGTTAGCATTGCTAATCTGAAGAAAAAGAAATGGTGGCTATGCCTGAAAAAGCCAAGGTAGAAAGGGCAGGGGGTGAGGGGAGAGAACAATCCTGAAGGGCTACGTTATACAGTCTAGACTGAAGAGAAGGACAAGGGCAGAAAGGGCATAAAAAGGCCTTTAATTTTGTTATAATTTTTATCTATTGCTTTTTAGAAATCTTTTGAGTAAGAGGAGGAAGGGAGAATCGCAGAATGTTCAAGATTGGAAGGGACCTCGAGAGATCATCTAGTCCAGTCCCCCTGCTGGAGGAGGAAAGTTAGGGAGAGAAGTCAGGAAGCTAGAAAGTGTAGAGCCATTTGAAACAGTAAGAGAACTAAGGTAGTACGGGGAACACAGAGAGGAAATAGAAGATGAAATGCAAGGGCAAAAGGGCTTTTAGCTCTTGACCAATTGCAGAGACATCTGACTTGTCAGGGGACAGCCTTCTCACTTCAGTCAGCTTGCAACCCAGCATTGTGATCACATCATTTGGTGCACTTATCTGCTGATAAGATGAGGTGGGGGCAAGAAATGCTGCTATGTCTGTGTTCTCAGGTCTTCAAAAAGTGGCAAAGTTACCTGTGGTACCTAATAACCTGCAAGGCAAGTGTATTTGGTGTGGGCTGGTGTTCCGTGAGACAATGTTTTTCCAGATGGGGAAGAATGCAAAGAAAACTGATGTGTTTCACTGAAGCAAAGTAAAACTTTTCCTCCCTTCAAGGAGTCTCTACATCCTTTCACTTGCACTAAGCATGAGAGCACAGCTAACTTGCTTTAGTTGCCGGCATAGATATTTCCTTTTACATGTGCATCTCCAAGTGATTTTTTTTTTAGGATGCATAAGCAGGACCTCCTAGAACCTGTGTCATGGAGCTGACTCAGCTTCCAAACACTAACCCTGCAGAGTCAGGCTGAAATCCTAAGGGGATTCTGAAAGTTTCTTGACCCATGCCCAGAAACACAGGCTCTGTAGGCTAAATTTCAAATGCAGCAATCCTGTGTGACTGCTCTTTTCTGTACTGCCTTTCCTCAGCCACACCATCCATCCCTGCAGGATTTTTCAGATGCCAGAGCAGTCGGAGCAGTTGGAATTTGTTCTTGCAGATGAAACCTAGTTAACAGTATTTAATCAACTTGCATGAATAACTTCATTGCTCTGCTTTGGGTCTCTACCTTATCAAACCATTCAGTGGGGGCTGAACTGACTCTGACAAAAATGCAGATCTGAAAGTATAAACCCTGGTGAGGCAACCCAGATATTAAAGACATGCCAAAGTGCCTGCAGTAGCTGATGTTATCAGAGCTTTTCCATGAGTTCCCAGTCTCAAATACATACTTCTGTGGGCTGGATATTAACAGCAGGTCTCTGCATCTGTCAGATGCTAATTCAAGAAACAAAAAAGAGTTTGTAGTTCCTGTCTTTAAGGCTGTGGGCTGCTGGCACAGTTTCAGCTAGCTGTCTGCCTTACCATAAAGCCCTGTTTTAGGAAGGTAAAAGCAGGGGGTCCTGCTTCACTGTGACAAATTTCTGCCTCAGCCAAGGATGCGAAGGCACGTGGAGGTGATTTTGGACCTCTTGGGTCCCCGAGTGTGTGTATCTTTACTCAGTATCTCTAGCACACTGCAGCAAAAACAGGGCAAGAGAGCTCCAAGTGAATCCCTATATGAGTAGGCAGCAATAAAAGGTCAGTATTGCCTTTGATAATGAGTGAACACATCTCCAGATAAAATCAGTAATAAATGATAGCACAGCTCAGATGCTTTTCACCTGTAGGTCTGAGAGCACTTTGCAGAGATAAGTTTTTTTCTATTCTGAGCAACCCTGAGAAACAAATCCTCTTTGCAGACACACTTCACACAGATCTTTGTTAAAGCCACTTGTCTGCATGAGATTTACATGCAAAGTGCACCAAGGAGGGGAGGCAGCAGCCTGTTGTTGCTTACCAATGCAGTGCTGGTTGCCTTTGCACTTTGCAGTGGGTGGTTGGAGCTGCAGACAGGCAGCTTACCCGTGATTACCACAGTTTCCTGTTACACACTTTTGAAAAGACAATGTTCCTGAGGAAGTTATGAAGACGGCAAGTAAGTTGCTGCCTTAATTTCTTCTGCCTGTTCGATTTGAGAATGTTTTCTTAATTATGCTGGTGAGAGCTTGTTTTCAGTGCTGCCTCTTGGAGGGATGAGAAAGGCTTGTGCTGTCAGATGACATATGGGCAAATTGGGATATTTTACCATTTCATTGTGTTGCTGAGAAACAGTACAGAAGATTCAACTCCTTCTTTGACTGGTGCTGAAACAGTGGGGAAAGTAGCTTAAATATCCAGCTTCAAAATCCTGCTGCAGCTGGGACATCAGATAAGAAAATGCAACTATTAGTAAATCTGCTGCGTGAGTCTAAATGTCCCTTAAAGCAGCAACTGAAAAAAACCCCCAACAATTTCATGTGTTCAGACTAGCTCAGTTTTCTTAAATTACTGATTTATTTATGCCTTCTGATGAACTCTTCTGACAGGGGTGGACTGTGTGCTAAAGAGCTGCCTCATTGCTCACATAACAGGGGTTTCCAGAGGAAGGATGTCTGTACCTTTTTGTGAACAGCCATGGCTTCCTGCCTTTGTTAGGGGAAATATGGTGGAGGGGAGCAGCAAGTTTGCTGTCTGTCTGATGCAGAGAGAACCTCATCAGGGTGCACAGTGTCACTGCACTGCTCACAGCACTGCTTTGACTTTGCCTGTGCTGTCTGTCATGACAACAAATGCCTTGCTAGTGACAGTGCCCATGTGTACAGAGAGCTATACCTCTCAGTTTTACAGCTACTCAAATAAAGGGGATTATCCAGGGAGAATATTAGGTGCTAGGCTTTTTTCTTTTTTTCCTGGGCACACAACGTGTGTGTGAGGAAATGTTGTGGGAAAAGCTGTGTTGCTAGGCAGTTGTTTTGCTGGTAATGTGGGAACTAAGCCAGAGCAGAGCAAACCATAGGGGCTGTTCTTTTTGGACCACAGAACAGCAGAGATCCTCAGCATGTTCTGTGCACTCCCAAGTTTTCCTCTGCTTCTGAGTGTAAGCCATTGATTCCCTGCTCTTTAAAAATTATAAACCACCTGCAACACTCTTCTCTCTGCTCCCCCAAGAACTTTTCACCTCACTCATCTCTGATGGGGTTTTGCGCACCAGTATACTCAAGCAAAACTTCCAGCATCACCTCTAGAAAAAAAGATTTAGAAAAGGAATGAAAAGCTACTAACTTGAAAAGTAGAAAATGCAAAAAACAAAAAGAGGGCAAAAATTATTATGGTTTAATGTGTGACAATTAAAAATTAATTGTTTAGCTGCATTAATTGCTTAGCTGCATTCTCATTGATAACAATGCCAGCGTCTTTGCATCTTCACTTTAAAGATTCATTCTGCTTAGGGTTGAGCACACTAGAATTCTCTCCTATACACTCAAACATCATTAGCTGGATAAAAAGTGACATGTGAAGGCACAAAAAGGTCCCTGTAGTTTGTGTGAGGAAGTATAAGATCCAGAGAACTGTGACTAGTAACAGGGATTAATTTCCATATCTGAGATAAAGCAGAGAGAAAAGTAGAGCCTTTGGGCACTACAGTGCATTTCAGTGCACTGCAGCTACTCCAGCTGGAGAGCTGGAAATCCAAAGGCAGGCAGAGGGAAGCCAGAGAACTGCTCTCCAGGAGCCACAGATCCTGTACTGACAATCTGAGTCTGATTTCAGGAAGACAGAGGATATTTTTCAATGCTGCTATTCAGCCTGTCTCAGTGGTCTCCTGTGAGTCAGCACAAGGCCCTGTGTCAGAGAAATTGCCATCAGACTTGGTACCCATGGGCATCACCACTGAGTGCCAGCAGGGTCTCGGGTCCAGACAAGTGTGGAGAACAGGATCTTGCATTCCAAGTCACTTCCCTGCTGTCTGGTAGCAGGTTTTATTTTAAAGGGTTATTGTAGCTTAGTGTTGGTGGTGCCAACCCAAATCTTGGTCAGTGCCAAGACTGATATTAGAGGCAATGGTTTACCATGAATGCTCAGAGGAGGATGAGTTTTATGCATAAGGGAGCTCTCATTTCTGCTGCCTGTAAAGCACAAGCTCTGTGGTGGCCTGAGAAACCAGAAGCTGGGTGTCAGCTTTCACAGCTACTTTGACATATCTCAGTTAATATTTCCTAAGTTTGTGCCTGAGAACATCGTGGCATCTTTTCAGCTCATGTTTGTTAGTTCCAGTTTGAGCTAGTGTATTATCTGAATGCAAAACCTTATTTTATTCACAGAGTAATTAATTTTCTATTTTGCTGCACTTCATAAATAAGTCAATGTACAGAATTGTATTACAGAAGCTCTAGCCAGTAATAAATAATGCATTTGGTTTGCCATATGATTCTGTGCTTGTGTCTCTGCCCAGTTCCCCTCTAATTCACAAAGTTTTTTTTGTCTAATTCACAAAGTGGGTTTTTTATCAGAGGATATGTAAGTTTAGATTATTTATTGTACCTTTCATATCTGTACTAGATGCTTCTGCAAAGGCTTTATCCAAAGCAATATTATACAGAGCAAAACTCTTTACTTATCTTACAATATCTTTCTGAAGTTTTAGTTGTGGGGTTGGTATTTATATATTTCTTATGAGCTAGCAAGGTTTGGAGTTGACAATCAGTGTTATCCTAAACCCCCATGAATCTGTCACATAAGATTCTGTTATTAAAGACTTCTAAAGGTGCTAGAAAAGCTCTGAGCGAGCTGTTGTGTACTTCTCCATGTTAAATCCATTCCTATTACCTGTATGCTGCAGGAGAACATATGGTTCTGTTACCATGGGGTCTAGAGAGCAGTCTGAGAGAAATATTTATGTATTGCATGCTCAGTGACTACTTGCAGGAGTAAGTGCAGATGTGGAGCTAAAAACTAGTAAATGAATGGCCATTTCTCTTCACAAACTTCTTCCACAACGTCTATGGAGCAACTGCCTTATAAAGACAGGCTGAAGGACTTGGGGATGTTCAGCTTGGTGAAGAGAAGGCTCAGGGGTGACCTCATAGTAACTTATCAATATCTGAAGGGGGCCTACAGAAAGGCTGGGGTTGGACTTTTAATAAGATATGTGATGGGAGGACTAGGAGTAAAGGATGCAAATTGGAAGAGGGGATATTCAGGCTAGATGTAAGAAAGAAATTCTTTATGGTGAGGGTAGTGAAGCACTGGAACAGGTTGCCCAGAGAGGTTGTGGATGCCCCCTCTCTGGAGGTGTTTAAGGCCAGGCTGGACAAGGCACTGAGCAGCCTGATCTAGTGGGAGGTGTCCCTGCCCATGGCAGGGGGGGTTGGAACTTGATGATCTTTAAAGGTCCCTTCCAACCCAAACTATTCTATGATTCTATGTATTTGTTATAATGTTCAGGCTAAATAGAAAATTGACCTTAAAATATTCCTCCTCATACTGACAATATCTAGAATGACTCTTCCCTAAAAGCTCACTAGCCCCTTGTTTATCCCAGTGTTTTCAGTAAACTCATGTTGCTTCACAGCAGCACGAGCAGTGAAGGCAAGTCAAGGTATTAATAGAAGATGTCAGAAAGACCTATGACAAAACTGTACCATGGGGAGATGGTGAGCTGCAAGCTTTTGGCATTGGCCCAGTACAAAGTGCAGAGGAATATCTACAGGCAATTAAATCAGTCCTGAAAAGTTTAGCCTTGAATATACAAGGGAAGTGGCTGAAGGAACCTTGATATTAGGAGATAGCCTGGCCCATAAAAAGGCAGGGGCAGCAGGGCACTGTATATGCAAAAACCTCAAAAACCACAGAAAACACAAGCAAATAGCTAAGGTGGAAATAAATGAATTTGCCAGGAACTTTGATGTTACAGAATTATCTTCAGGTTTTTCAACCTGAGAGAGTTATTCAAAGTAATGACTAGGAAGGAAGTACTACCAGGCAGACCACCAGAGCTGAACATTCATGAGCTCAGGAAAAGGCAACCTAAAGACAGCACAATATTGAAAATACAGACCCTTATAAGCAGGATAATGATGAGGATTGTATTGTACTGGAGAAAGTTAGTGCTCAAAAAAAAAAAGTCTAAAGAGTGAATGGCTCTGAGCAAGAGGATCCAGAGCGGGGGGTGGAGCTGGTCTGTTCAGGAAGTCACATGTGCTATATAATACACTGAAAGAAAAAAGAGATTCATAAATAAAGAATGAGGAAAGTCAATTCTGCAAGTAGTGCTTAAGAAAGATGAGCTGCTGAGAAGTCAATGGCTGATCAGTGAAATTAAGTCCTTCTCAAAAGATTCATAGTACACAGGAGCTTGTCTGAGGAGCAGGCTACTGTTCAGGGTCAAAGCTTGACAGATGTGAGCTGCTTGGTCTGCCTTAGAGATGCACTCCATGGTTCACAAAACACTTTTCTGGAATTGCTGGAGGTTGATCCCCCAAAACAACTCAGGTATGATAAAATCATAAATAGTTCAGGTTGGAAGAGACCTCAAAGATCATCTAGTTCCAACCCCCCTGCCATAAGCAGGAACACCTCCCACTAGATCAGGCTGCTCAGTGCCTTGTCCTGCCTGGCCTTAAAGATAAGATCAGTGATCTCAACATACTGCACAGGATAAGCAAGAGGTTCCAGGTACTAACTGGCAGAAGATACCTGTCATCTCCCAGTGCTCTCCTAGCCTCCCTGGAGAAAATCATTAATGGAATTATAATGGCAGGAAGGGCAACAACAGGAGGTTTCAGTCAGGCCAACAGCTTCCTCTGACCAAGGAATTACCAGAAGGACTGGTCAGCGTGTGCAAGGCATGGCAAAAGCAGTGGCCCCCTGCAATGGAGAGGCAAAGAATTGTATGGATATTAATAAAGCAGCAGCAGTGATGATATGCATCATCTTCTGTGCAAAGGCAGCTTAATCACATAGGACAGCAATTAGTTAAGGAAACCATGAAGTACTGCTCAGCAGAGGTGGTCTTGCTCATGCAGAGTCCCTTCATGGAATCATAGAACAGATTGGGTTGGAAGGGACCTTAAAGATCATCTAATTCCCATCCCCCTGCCATGGGCAGAGACACCTCCCGCTAGACCAGATTGCTCAGTGCTTTGTCCAGCCTGGCCTTAAACATCTCCAAAGAGGAGACATCCACAACTTCTCTGGGCAACCTGTTCCAGTGTTTCACTACCCTCACCATAAAGAACTTCTTTCTTGTATCTAGCCTGAATCTCCCCTCCATTATTCCTAGGAGGGAATAATTTTAATAGAGGGAGTGAATAACTTTAATAAATGAAATTTATATATTTTTCAACTTGTGGTTTACAAGATGCATCATGCAAAAAGTAAGCTTTGCTGCATTTGTGAAGGGTGTTGAGAGAGCAGGGACAAGAGGATTAGCCAAAAGGACAGAAAGAGTAGCATGTGTTGCAGCTTAGTTCCACCTACAAAGGATTGGAGCACATCTGTTAAATCTCACAGCTTTTCCTGGCTCTTTAACTAAGGTTGCTCTATTAATATAGACATAGGTATCACCTTGAATCCTAAGTGCTGCTATCAGAGCTTTCAAAGAGAAGATATTTCTCAATATGCATCATCAACTGGGACTGAACTACATAGTGCCTTTGTCACCCTCTGAGTCACTTGAGGCACTAGTCATACCTCCTCCTCAAGAGTCTGCCAGGAGGCAGAGGACCTCAGCCAATGATTATTGCATCTGCTGCTGACTCTGGTAGAAATACAAAAGTATTATCTTTAAAATAATTGTGAGTTGTGTGGCAGGATAACATTCATTGAAATATTCCTCTGCCTTGTTTAATTCATTCATTTCTATCTCTTAACATCTTCATAATTTTAATTTTTCCATCTGCTGCCCTTAGATTGATGGGCAACAGCATCGTGTCTTCACTGAAAGAATTCCCTGGAGTAGTTTGTACCTTGCAAGGAACAAAAGACACAGGGTGTTGAAACCTCATTAAGCCAAAGTCCATTCTGAGAGGCTCTTAAAAGCATATCAACAAAATGTTCACAAAGCAGATTGAGAGGAGGAATATATCCTGCAACATGCATGAAGGAGAAGAGGTTGTGCAGCAAAGTTCTCAGTAAATGTGATAAGGATTAAGTAGATGTCAGTACCTTCTTAAGCTGCTCTACTTTATTACCTTCTCTTCTAGTAAAGGTGTAGTTTCACCCACTTTGCCTGTTGCCATGTAGATTCAGAGCTGCTGGCTGTCCTTTTCAGAGGCTGATGATGCAATTCTGTTCCCATTTCCTCCCCTGCACACATGCAGTCATCACACAAACACCACACAGGCATACTCTGCTGAATCCTCTGAGAGAAAAATAGTAGGAGTTACCCACAGGAAAGGATGAAGTAAACAGCCCAGAGGACCATGGAATAAAGTTTTAAACAACACAATTGAGAAACTGATGCTATAGGAGAAAAAAAAGCATTTTAGAAAAAGAGGAGCTGAACCTTAATATCTAATTGTGGCTTTCAAAGCAATAATGGTTTCCTTCCCCCTACTCTCCCAGCATAGACAGACATCTTTCCCACAAAATAGCAAACTGTGATGATTACAGCGCAGAGAGAGAGCCAAAAGATTTGCTAATATATATTCTGTGCATACCAGTGGTGGTTATGTCATACAGAAAAAAATGCACAGGACTTCTTTTTTCAATTTCTAATGGCAATAACCAGCAGAGGTCATGGCACTTCCTAAAGATTTATTGACTGTTTAGAGTTAATATCTTTCACCTTACTCATGGGCCACCAATTTGTTCCCATCCAGCCATTAATCTGCAGGAGATGCCCGTCACAGCAGCCACTGTTTCCTACATAATGGCAGCACCAGTCAGTAGAAAGGATGTTTGGAGAGTAGAAATGCTACTCTGTATCTGAAACATACGTCTTGTGTGGGAATAAGGGCAGGAAATAAAACCTCCAGGCTGATTCTCCTCCCCCTCTATCTGCCCCGGTGAGACCACATCTGCAATGTTGTGTCCAGTTCTGGGGCCTTCAGTTCAAGAAGGACAGGGAACTTCTTGAGAAAGTCCAGCACAGAATCACAAAGATGATAAAGGGGATTGGAGCATCTCCCTTATGAGGAACAGCTAAGGGAGCTGGGTCTCCAGCTTGGAGGAGACTGAGGTCTGACTTCATTCATGTTTATAGGTTTGTAAAGGGTGAGTGTCAGGAGGATGGAGCCAGGCTATTCTCAGTGAGGTTCCAAACAGGAGGTTCCAAAGAAATAGGAGAAAAATCTTTTTCATGGTGAGGATGACAGGACAGTGG
>VZTY01003230.1:44338-60957 GCA_013400935.1 Turnix velox
AAGAACTTTGCTTCTACTCTGAGAGGTGGTTTTACTTCTGGTGCAGCTTTGATCTTGCAAAAGAGTGTTTTTCCACCTTGCACCTTTCAAAATGACTCCATCCACATTTGTTAATCCAGTTTCTCAAGGCTCCAGGGTGCAAAGCTGAGGGACAGCAACATGGAGGAGAGCAGAAGGGAGTTGTGTGGTGGGGAACACCAGCTTAGATGCCCCATAATAGAGGGAAAGCTTCTCCTTTGAGCAAATGCTCAAGTGAGGCAGATGGTGAGAAGGTGAAAGCATGACCCCAGAGGAGGTACAAGTAGGACAAGGAGGAAGCTGAGAAGAGGATGTGATTGACCAGAGAGGGATAAAGCAAAGGGAAGAGTAGTCAGGCTCATGCAGAAAAAGTATAAGCGAAGAGTTAACCTCTAAAAAAAAAAACTTAACAAAATATGTGCCCAAATGACAGAACTGCTGATACATTTCTCAGTTATTTCTTACAGTTTTGAATTTCTAAATCTAAGTGCAGTATGATTTTTACTACGTTCTCTTGTTATTTATAAAGCTTTTGTTCTGTTCTTCTGGACAGTATCCAAATAAGACTTGTGATGTGTATTTAGATCCTTTGTTTTGGAAATCTGTTTTACACATATGAGAGAAACACATCTCTGGTGAGCAGTATTGCTAGAGATGGTGAGGATGAGTAGCCCTGTGTTGGTATTCCTGCTGGCACTGCTCCATGGGTCCCAGCCAAGAAACTGAGATTATACAGACATAGGGTGACAGAAAGATTCTGCTTTGAAAAAACTCACAGGGCTTTTATTCTCCTTTTATTCCCGGCTTTTAAACCTAGGAAGCAGAGTGGATGTCATGAGGGACACACTCACATCAGGCCCATGGTCTGGCACTGGTGTCAGGAGGGACACATGTCCTATTTGGTGGTCAAGTGATGCAGGACACCTGCATGGTGGCCTGTGGCTCAGCCCAGGCCATCTGCCTCACTCTTCCCTCTCCATGGCCAAAAACTGGTGAGATCCCATGGCCATGGCTTTGGGGAGATGAGAAAAACTGGAAATCCTGAATTAAAATCTGGGAGAAAATAGCATTCTGAAGACTTTAAAAAGCATTCTCAGACATGGCAATGTTATCCAGGACTGTGCTGGCCAAAAACTGGTGAGATCCCATGGCCATGGCTTTGGGGAGATGAGAAAAACTGGAAATCCTGAATTAAAATCTGGGAGAAAATAGTGTTCTGAAGACTTCGAACAGTATGCTCAAACATGGCAGTGTTATCCAGGACTGTGCTGGCTGGTTTCTCTATCTGTGTCTCCAGCCAGGCCAAGTGTCCACTCAGGCTTTATTGATGATTTCCTGGAAATTCCCATTAATTACACCAGGAGGAAAAAGCATTTGACAAGGCTTAAGTCAAAGATAATTAATTTCACTAAACTGGAAATTCCTTTATTTTTCTAACTGTGATCATCATGTTCAGGACAGTTCAGAGGAAAGTCAGGAGGTACACAGGGAATAAATCCATAGCTGGGGCCATCACTGGGCTGCATGAAGCCCTGGAGAAGTTGGGAAATTGGTGGCCAAATGAAGGAGCAGGGCTGGACACCAGCACTATGGGCCAGGGCACTGAGCTTTGGTGCAGAGGAGAGCAGGATGGAGAAGCTGGACTGGAGAAGAGCTGAGCACTGATCCTCATATAAGTTGATGGGTACAAGTCCCTCCTCTCCTCCTCCTGCCTTAACCTGTTAATTTTTCGGGGTTTACTTTTGTTAAAGCACATAAGGAAAAGTGGGTTTCTAAATCAGAAACAGGTTCTAATTTAGATGGGTGGAAGAAATGAGTGCGTACATACCTAGGGTTTGAATCTATGATTCATTGGCTACTTTGTACTGTGTTCTTTATGAATGTCCTCAGTATGTAATAAATATTACAGTACATTACTTTCACTGTGAAAGAAACCCAGTACAGACCAGCTTCTGGGCTGTAAATTCATGGTGTGGCTACTGCACTGTGAGTTTCTCATTGTAGACAGAATCCAACTCAGAGCAACATCACTTCTCTGCATAGATGAGGTTGATTTTTTGGGGCTTGTAGTTTAAAAAGCCATTTATTTTTCTATAGTCCTCAGTATATAATAAATATTACAGTACATTACTCTGCTTTCACTGGGACTAAAAAAAACCCTAATACAGACCAGCTTCTGGGCTGTAAATTCATGGTGTGGCTACTGCACTCTGAGTTTTTTATTGTAGACAGACTCCAGCTCAGAACAGCATCACTTCTCTGCATAGATGAGGTTGATTTTTTGGTGCTTGTAGTTTAAAAAACATCTATTTTTCCATAGCCCTACAATTGTAAAAATATCTTTTTACATTTAAGAATCAGCTAAAATGAATATTAGTTAAAAGAGCATTACTTGTAAATAATCCTAGCTCTCTAACCATCCAACAAGCAAGACAATACTCTGGTGTCACTGGAGGTCACGTTGGATAAATGGGTCTTTTCACTGCTGTTACATAAATATTTCAGTTTTTATAGAAAAATATAAGTCAAGGCAAAGGCAATATGTTCATGTTCACAGCAAATAACCAAATTTCTAGTGGGAGATGGCCCTGCTCATGGCAGGGGGATTGGAACTGGATGATCTTTAAGGTCACTTCCAACCCAAACTATTATAGAACTCTGTGATTCTATGAATGATGTCTAGAGCAATATCTAATTGTGTGCTTTGGGGGAGGTTTTCATTTACTCAAAGTCTTCCACCTGAATGACATCCCAGCTCACTGAAATTTTCCTAAGAAGTTCTAAAAGCTGTGTTGTTTGGGATGTTTGAGGGGTTGCTTGAGAAAATACTGTTAAAGAAAAATCCTGACAACTTGCAGGGGCAAAAACTATGTTACTGAGTAGGTTTCTTATAGATGTACCTCTTGTGATCCTTTGAGCTGGAGAACAGAATCAGAAACCAAGGTAGTATTGTAGAGCATTCAAGCATAGTTAATCTCTTTTGGCTCCAGCAGTATTAAACAGGATGGAAGAAGGAGAAACTGTAATTGTTGCCATCATTTGTCTTTAACTGAAGTCACCAACTGTACTTAGCAAGACACTTACATAACTGTCTAAAATGTCTTTGTGCTCAGAAAAGGTCATAAGTAAGTGACTTTGAAGCTTAATCAGTGGAAGGACAGGACAATCTCTGTATTTCACAAATACAGTTTTAATTAAGTGAGATCAGCAGGGTTTCTTGGGGCTTTACAGTAGAGTAAATCGCTCTGTGATTTTAATTGTGCTTTATTTCCATTCTGCATTTGTCTGCAACTTGCAGAGAATAATTTTAAAGAATAGATTCAGTGTGGGAGAGTATGTAAGAGATATAGGCCAAAAAGCAAAAAATTTAGCATCATTCAATATCAAAAATCTTTTCTGGTGTTTCTAAAGGAGTCTATAAAACTAGTGAATACTTTGTTGTGAGGATTACAGAGACTAGTTTTGTATGTAGGACATTTTAGTGTAGAATTTAAAACTCCAGCTGTGTTGTCTTTGTAGTTGTATTTAATTTCTATATCCATTATATATTTTGGTGATGTGTAGGTGAAGCCATAAATCCTTGGGAGAAAGAGCAGTTCTGCAGAAGAGCCTGGTTGACAGTCAAGTTTCTTTTGAGCTAGTTTAGTTCCCTGAGTTTTTTGGGCTTGTTTTTTGGCACTTGGATAACAGAGAGTGCTTTCACCTCTTGGGTCACACTGAAGAATGGGAAGGGCCCATTGCTTCAGGAAATAAACGTGCTGTCAGTGATGCTGGGGAAACAAAGGCAGTAGGAGAAGAGAAGACTTTCAGCATGAGTGGCCTCTCTGTTTTCTGAATCAGCTGGGAGTGACATTTGCTTTGAACCTATAAAGCACATTCTGCATGTCTGTATAGTTGCTTATGAAGAATACATTAAA
Source organism: Turnix velox (assembly GCA_013400935.1). NCBI lineage: Eukaryota > Metazoa > Chordata > Aves > Charadriiformes > Turnicidae > Turnix > Turnix velox. The sequence continues at coordinate 48,274 of VZTY01003230.1, forward strand.
AGGTGAAACTTGTAGAATGAAACAAACAATAAGGAGTAAAAATCACATTTGGATTAACAAGGTTTATATCCAGGTCTGGGTCAAAACTTCAACAGAAGCCCTTGGATTTCAACCCTAATCCTGAAGTTTTTTCAGTACTAAGAGGAATGATGTAAAATAGGGAAAATTAACCAGAAAACAACTGGCAGAAGGTCAATAGAGACCATTTAAAACAATACATCTTTCCTGGGATTCCTGGTTGGCTTTTTTGAGGTGGGATGTAGAGACTTAGCAATATTGAGCAGGCTGTAGCTACTGTCTGCTGCTGGAGCCAGGGTGCTGTCTGCAGCTGGGATTCTTTTCACTGATTTGTGAACAAAAAGTCCTCTGACCTTGGCCCTGGAAGCAAAGGGTAAGATAACAGGAGGGTTTTGTAGTGTTTTCTTATTTTGGAGGATGCATGAGGCTGTACAAAATTCAAAGGGATGGGTTTTCCTGTTTTTTATCTAACCATGGTTTTTACAGTGCATAAACATGGGAGGTGCACACGTCTGTGGTCATTCTTCCTGCAGAAACGTCATGGACCAGATTGATAAAACAATGCAGCTAATTCATTTAGGAGGGTTATTTAAAGGTAAAGAATTGATCAGAATAAGTGAACATTGCATTTGTTACCAAATAAAATAGCTTTTGTAAGTGCTTGAGAGAAATAGTCATAAATATGGTTGTATAAAATCTCTTCTCTTTGTATGCTTTGCTGGCTCACTATAAATTAAAAAAATGCCCTTCCTCCTGAGAAAATTTAGTGTGATAATCACTTTTTGAGCCAGAATGGATTAGAAGAAAAGGTGCAGCTGCACAGCCTCAGGAGGGAAGGACAGTGTTCCCAGGCATTTCCTGACCCAGGGGGAATATGACTCCCTTAAAAAAACTTGCTGAGCTGAGGGTAAGGTTTGCTCCTCTTTTGGCTGGACACTTGGCTACATCACAGTGGCTTTCTGCCAGATGACAGGATTGGGACCCCTGTCCTCCCTGGCAGCAAAAGAATGCTTGATGTACTGGAATTGAGATTTTCCACAGCAAGATGTCCATTTTGCTTTCAAGTTCAGCAAAGAAGCAACTGGGGAGGCAGCCTGGCTTAGAGGAGACTTCACACATGATGGGGCTCGGTGTGCTGGCAGCCACCCTAGTGCCAGGGAGTCTCTAGGCAGGACAGGGGACAACTGTCCTAAGAAATTGGCCTGAGGAGGCAGGTACAGAGAATCTTTGGAGACAGGCTTCCCTTAAACCTGGGCAGCTCAGGAAACATGTTATTTGTTGGGAAAGCCTGGGATCTGTGTATCTCAGGCCACTTCGATAATTAACTTGATTTAACCCACTCAGTAAAGAAAAAACTGTTATTCCACTGGTGCCATGCATCAATAAAAGGACACTAATAATGCCAGTCTAGGAATGGAGGGTAGAACATTCATAGAGCTCTTCTCTAAGCTTAGTCTCATCCTATACATGCAATGCTTTCTATCCCTTACTGGATAACCCATCATAATAAAATACCCACTGATTGGTTGAGTCAGGATGTCTGTGGTGACTCCTCTGGTAAAGCAGACCATGACTGTTTATATCTATATCTATATCTATATCATCTATATATATATCTATTTTTATATATATTATCTATATTTTTATCTGTATTTTTATCTATATTTTTATATTTTCATCTATATTTTTATATAGCTTTTAATATATATTTTTATCTATACCTATATTTATATGAAAGCAAGATTCTGAATAACTAGCTATGGGGTGTCATTAGGGATGTATCCAAGTTATGAAATAGGCAAATATATTTTTAAAAAATCATATTTTACTAGAGATCATGCTGTACTGGCAGTGCTGACGTAGGTTGTGAAAATCAGTTTACATTTCATGTGAATGTCTGAGTGGTCTGTTGATAGTGATCCTTTAATGACAAGAATATCAACCTACATAGTACACAAAATTTACTGAGAACAAAATAAATCATAAGATCATTAGCCACCTGGGTCTTATCTGCATGCTCTGGTGGCAGGGCTGGGGACAGTGTGAAAAACATGACCAGAGCAGCTGGTTTCCATCAAATGGTATCATGATGGTACAAAGGGAGGCAAACTGGGCCCTGCTGGCTCTATCATTTATGCTCTGCAGATCAGCTGATGTAATTTTCTCTGATGGCTCCCGCTCTGTAGTGTCCTGAGGAGCTGCAATGCAGTTGCCTATTCATGCTGCCCTTGGCACATTGTTGGCTGAATAAAACCACAGCATTCAAAAGGGCTTTCTGTTAATATTCTTGTGTGTCCTTTAGGTGACTTCCAGGGGTAAAAAAAACACCAAATCTTGAGTCTGTTAACTATTCATCTGTTGTTGTCTTACAGATCTGGTGACTATGCCCATGGCAGAGGAGTTGAAACTAGATGATCTTTAAGATCCATTCCAACCCAAACCATTCTATGATCCAATGTTGACATAATGTCTTGTGATACATGAATTTTGCAAAGCAATGCCATCTGTCTACAAGAAATCAGAGTAAGGTTATAACACCTCTCTCCACAGACCATTATCTGTTAAGATAATATCTACAGATGTCAGTGGCAGCATCTTTTGTTCAGTGACCTGGAACCTGATTTATAAATGCATCTGTCTGGTTTTATGTTCATGTGACATCCTCTGTGTTTTTTAGCATACTAGTGCCAATATAAATGTGCTTCATGAAGCAAGTGCCTTGATTGGATTTGGGCTTTTGTAAAGGCTTTATGTCATCTATCCTAAATTCCTTTTTCCAGATAGCCACATTTTCTTGCACATGCAATGTGAAAACTGGCCAAGGACCTCACACTCTGTTGACAAACTACTGCAGCTTTAACTCTCCCACAAAAAGTTTGTCTGAAGTGCATGTTTAAAAATTGCATTGCATAGTAAACCCACTGCTTGGTGTATCTTAGAATGTATTTAGTAAAAAATGTGGTGAAAAAATATAACTGTTATTCATCAGTAAAGAGCCAGAGCCATACTTTGTCACAATTTTGTCTGTTGAAAAGCTCATATATAGTAACAAACTGTTATGATGACATAAAAAAGAGAAGCATTTCCTCTTTTCTTAGAGAAATACAGTAATAATTTCTAGAAGTCAAATCTTTGATCACCCTTGCTTAATTTCAATCTTTAAGAGGTGAAAAAAAATCATTAAATTCATCCCTGATTTCTTTAATGCTGCTGGAAACAGTTTTAAAATATTTTGTCAGCTCATTTTTCTACAGTACAACTGATTATCTTAATTTTTTTTTTTAGAATATGCAAACAATTAAAACATGAGTTCTTTTTAAATCAACATTGTCAGCAAGGTTGAAGTTAAATACAGATAACATAATTACAATTTATATAATTATGATTTACTGCAAAAAACAAAAAAAAGAAAAACTTTGAATCTCTCTTTGGCTGGTTAAATTCTCTATTTTTCAATTTGGAAAAAAAAAAAAAAGAGAAAATACATGGCATAAATGCTCCATATGTCTTTTAGGCAGCAGCTTTCAATCTAATTGCATGGTGAAAGATATACAGAAGATCATTACACAACGCACACATCACTCAGAAGGGTGTCATTCTCACTGCATTGCTCAGGATGGGGAGATTACAGCAACCATTTTGTGCCTTGGCCAAAGTCTTCCTTTTTATGTGGCCTCTGGCTTGTAAGAGAGATGAATTCTAGATAAGAAATCCAGTGTATCACAGGCTTCTTTAGGTAATTAGGTTAGTTTTTAATTATAGAATCATAGAATAGTCTGGGTAGGAAGGGACCTTAAAGATCATCTGGTTCCAATCCCCCTGCCATAGGCAGGGAATTACTTGTGTTCTACAGGTTATTCATATTTCGCACATCCTCAGATGGTTGCCTTCAAAGCCACTTTAAGGAGAAGAGCTGTGGACCCCTAATCACTTGTCAAGTCATGAGGAAATCTGTGTCAGGCTGCATACAGAGTGGACAGGCACACAGGCAGCATTTGGGATGCAAAGTGGTCTATAAATCACTTTTTAAAAGGCTGCATGGTGCTTCAGCTAGGAAGGGGTTTGCTGTCTCTCCATAGAGGACGTTGATCAAGTTAGATGGAAAAACATTTTCTAGTGAAGTCTGTAAGTGATATAAAGCCTGGTGGAAAAGCAAGTGAGTGCAACAGCTTAGAGCTCTGTCTGCACAAGGAGCCTGTGTTGGCTCCTTGGGATCCAGTCAGGCATAGATCATGGATACAATTCTCAGGTGAGGATACAAAAAGCTAGTGGAGTTCTTGTCTTGTCTGCTTTATAGCCTGCTGACTGTTTTCTCTCTGCAGGCTATAAAGCTGCACCTAAATAAAAATCCCTCAGAGAAATATTTGTGTTTTTTCTTTGCATCTTGAAAACAAACACCTCAACTTTCTCTCCTATGAGGAAAATTGTATGTTTCCCAAATAAGCCATAGCTGTGTCGCTGGGACTTTGCTGTGTGGAAGTTTTTCATTGGTGTGTGCAGAAAATCTGTAGCCTGGTGCACTCAGTGGAGTCTTTTTCTTTCTTTAGCTAGATCTGGAAACACTAATATTCACCCAGCGTGTTTCCTCTCTGCCGAATTCCTCTACGTTGAATGACTAACAAGAGACCAAGGAACTCTCTGAAGATATCTTTTCATTGCTAGTGCTCAGATTTTCCATTCATTGCCAAGGCACAGCATCCATTTCCAGCAGCAAATGTCATGCACACAATAGCTCTGCTGTCGGTGTGAAAACCTAACTTAGCTGGAGGAGGAGGCATAAAAGATCAGAGAACATCCTCTGTGTGCAAAATTCTACAGCCCAAAATACATCTCATATTGGCAGTTAGAAGTAGATTGATCAGACAAGGCTGTCTCCTAAGGCTTCATTATCTGCTTGCTTCAAATGTTATTTTTTTTCTCTTAAATCATATTTACCTGCCTGGGTACTAAAGTGTTTATAGCCCTTACCTGGCCAAATGAAAGCAGCATGTGAAGAAAGGTTGGCAGACTACAAAGCTGCATGGGTCAGGTGAATGTTACAAGATACCACCAAAGCTGTTTGTCTTTATCCAGCTTTGAGCAGACAATATTCCACAGGCCATGTCTAATCAAGCAGGAGATGTGAGGGACAGCAACAGAAGATGGTGCAGGACAACAGAAAGCAGAGCCAGCAACATCTCAGAGCAAACTACAAGGCAGAAGATTCAGATTCTGAGTCCTGTTCCTGGTTCAGTCTGACCTCAAAATCTGAATCTTCTGCCTTGTAGTTTGACTTTCCCTGCACAGTCTGTGAATTTATTTAAAAGCAGTTTGATTCCTCAGTGCAGAAAATGTTTCGAGTGTATGAGAATGTTCCTCCAGCTTTAAATAGTCAGGCACACATAAAATCTGATTTGAAAAATAATCCAGCGTGCAATGAATAAATGATACGCTCTGGCATTTGGTGGTGTTTGTGAGATATCAGTCTATTTCTAGTGCAGTGGAGGCTTAAATAGCCAAGTGGTGTTTATAAGAGATGGGCTGCTGCATTCCTTTGCACTTTGCTAATAAGTGCTACTCCACAGAAGTAAGGCAGCCCAGAACTGAATAAACATGTGGGACTCTGTTCATCTATAGAACAATGCAAACAGACCACCGTGTCTCCACTGGAGATCATGTCTTAAACTGAAAAAAGAATAGAATTTTAATTAACTGACTTTATTCTTTGGATCCTTGCTCAACCTCTCTATATGCCTTAGTTTACCTAGTTGAGACTCAAACTAAAAATAATCCATGGCTGGAAAATCTTTGTGATGGACACTGTAAAATTCCTGTGAGATGACTGTGTAGTTCATTCTTTAAAAAGTGCTTTAAGGTCTTTGTTTAAAATGTGTTTAAACCATGAATGCCGTGAAGAGTTTGTTTTACTGCTGTTCAGTACTTTCAGTGGTGCATCATTCTGTTAAGATATGAAGTCATGCCCTTTTTACTGAATTAGCATGGAAAACTTTGTTCTGTACAGTCCTCCAGAAGGAGCACAGAAACGTGAGTTCTTTTCCATTGATGAATATACTAGAGAGGTGAGGATACTGAGCTGGATAGTGCCACCATCAAGTAATAGAGGTAAAAAAAGGAGAATCTTTGATGACTGTTAACATGAGAAACATAGAATAGTTTGGGTTGGAAGGGACCTTAAAGATCATCAAGTTCCAACCCCCCTGCCATAGGCAGAGACACATCCCACTAAACCAGGTTGCTCAGTGCCTTGTCCAGCCTGGCCTTAAACATCTCCAGGGAGGGGGCATCCACAACCTCTCTGGGCAACCTGTTCCAGTGTTTCACCACCCTCACAGTAAAGAACTTATTTCTTATATCTAGCCTGAATNTGAGTGCAACAGCTTAGAGCTCTGTCTGCACAAGGAGCCTGTGTTGGCTCCTTGGGATCCAATCAGGCTCAGATTATGGACACCATTCTCAGGTGAGGTTATAAAAAGTTTGTCTTGTCTGCTTTTTAGCCTGCTGGCTATGTCTTCTTTCTGCAGGCTGTAAAGCTGCACCTAAATAAAAATCCCTCAGAGAAATGTTTGGGGTTTTTTCCATGCACCTCGACTTTCTCTCCTATGAGGAAAATTGTATGTTTCCCAAATAAGCCATAGCTGTGTCGCTGGGACTTTGCTGTGTGGAAGTTTTTCATTGGTGTGTGCAGAAAATCTGTAGCCTGGTGCACTCAGTGGAGTCTTTTTCTTTCTTTAGCTAGATCTGGAAACACTAATATTCACCCAGCGTGTTTCCTCTCTGCCGAATTCCTCTACGTTGAATGACTAACAAGAGACCAAGGAACTCTCTGAAGATATCTTTTCATTGCTAGTGCTCAGATTTTCCATTCATTGCCAAGGCACAGCATCCATTTCCAGCAGCAAATGTCATGCACACAATAGCTCTGCTGTCGGTGTGAAAACCTAACTTAGCTGGAGGAGGAGGCATAAAAGATCAGAGCACATCCTCTGTGTGCAAAATTCTACAGCCCAAAATACATCTCATATTGGCAGTTAGAAGTAGATTGATCAGACAAGGCTGTCTCCTAAGGCTTCATTATCTGCTTGCTTCAAATGTTATTTTTTTTCTCTTAAATCATATTTACCTGCCTGGGTACTAAAGTGTTTATAGCCCTTACCTGGCCAAATGAAAGCAGCATGTGAAGAAAGGTTGGCAGACTACAAAGCTGCATGGGTCAGGTGAATGTTACAAGATACCACCAAAGCTGTTTGTCTTTATCCAGCTTTGAGCAGACAATATTCCACAGGCCATGTCTAATCAAGCAGGAGATGTGAGGGACAGCAACAGAAGATGGTGCAGGACAACAGAAAGCAGAGCCAGCAACATCTCAGAGCAAACTACAAGGCAGAAGATTCAGATTCTGAGTCCTGTTCCTGGTTCAGTCTGACCTCAAAATCTGAATCTTCTGCCTTGTAGTTTGACTTTCCCTGCACAGTCTGTGAATTTATTTAAAAGCAGTTTGATTCCTCAGTGCAGAAAATGTTTCGAGTGTATGAGAATGTTCCTCCAGCTTTAAATAGTCAGGCACACATAAAATCTGATTTGAAAAATAATCCAGCGTGCAATGAATAAATGATACGCTCTGGCATTTGGTGGTGTTTGTGAGATATCAGTCTATTTCTAGTGCAGTGGAGGCTTAAATAGCCAAGTGGTGTTTATAAGAGAAGGACTGAAGCATTCCTTTGCACTTTGCTAATAAGTGCTACTCCACAGAAGTAAGGCAGCCCAGAACTGAATAAACATGTGGGACTCTGTTCATCTATAGAACAATGCAAACAGACCACCGTGTCTCCACTGGAGATCATGTCTTAAACTGAAAAAAGAATAGAATTTTAATTAACTGACTTTATTCTTTGGATCCTTGCTCAACCTCTCTATATGCCTTAGTTTACCTAGTTGAGACTCAAACTAAAAATAATCCATGGCTGGAAAATCTTTGTGATGGACACTGTAAAATTCCTGTGAGATGACTGTGTAGTTCATTCTTTAAAAAGTGCTNTTCATTCTCAAAAAAGTGCTTTAAGGTCTTTGTTTAAGATGTGTTTAAACCATGAATGCCATGAAGAGCTTGTTTTACTGCTGTTCAGTATTTTCAGTGGAGCATAATTCTGTTAAGATATGGAGTCATGTCCTTTTTACTGAATTACCATGGAAAACTTTGTTCTGTACAGTCCTCCAGAAGGAGCACAGAAACGTGAGTTCTTTTCCATTGATGAATATACTAGAGAGGTGAGGATACTGAGCTGGATAGTGCCACCATCAAGTAATAGAGGTAAAAAAAGGAGAATCTTTGATGACTGTTAACATGAGAAACATAGAATAGTTTGGGTTGGAAGGGACCTTAAAGATCATCAAGTTCCAACCCCCCTGCCATAGGCAGAGACACATCCCACTAAACCAGGTTGCTCAGTGCCTTGTCCAGCCTGGCCTTAAACATCTCCAGGGAGGGGGCATCCACAACCTCTCTGGGCAACCTCTTCCAGTGTTTCACCACCCTCACAGTAAAGAACTTATTTCTTATATCTAGCCTGAATCTCTCCTCTTCCACTTTACATCCATTATTCCTACTCCATTCAGTCACTGGAAAAAAATAAAGTTAAATCAATGGGGTAAGTATCAGTGATTCTTCTTTTACAAGATACTTTGTCTTGCTACAGAACGATTCTAAATCCAAAGTAATCCGAGAGGTTACAAGAAAGGTTTGAATTTTAATATAGATTCTAGCTTTGGATTTACAGTCAATCTTTTTCTCTACAGTGACCTGAACAACTTCCAAAAATACAATGTCTGAAATTTCCCAGGTGCATTGGTGCAGCATTAGGAGGTATCAGGCTCTCTTCAGAATCCTGCTAGAAGTTCAAATCCCCTCTGCTTTTGAAAGGTGTTGAGCCAAATTCCCTGATCCTTTCCTCTTAGATCTCACTGCTGGTGGTAGCTAAGTGAAAAGCTTCACTCAGTTCTGCTAAAGCAGCTCCCTCCCACCCCTTTATGAGAACACTTTAATTGCTGTGATCACTTAATTAAGCCAGATAGAAGCATACCATGAGCCAAGGCATGATTTTCACTTGTAGCAGATAGGTCTTGGGAAAGAAAATGTTAACACACAGTTTTATCTCCCCACTTGGAATCACGCAATTGTGTTTCAACACTGTTTCACTTTGGAGGGGAACTCTGTAAGTGGAATTGCAAACCTCTGGAAGTGGCTTCTTAATGGATAAAGCAGACAGTGAACAAGGTAACTAAAGTAGCTGCTTGATTGATTATATTAATGCCCAGAAGGAAGTATGTCCATTACATTTTTTCCCCTGGCTTTCCATTGTATCTCTCTCTCACTTAACAATGATCCACATGCGAGGAAGGCTAAGGACAATGCAAATTGGAGGAGGGGAAATAATTGCCTTTAAGCAATGTCCTTCTGCTTTCAGACTAGCTGGGGTTTGTTTTCCCTCTCTCTTAGCAAGCCCTATGTATAGCCAGTGAGCAGGGTTGTCTGCTTGGTTTGAATTTCTCTTTGTCTGTTTACTGTGACAAAAAAGCCCCCAGTGTGTAAGCAGGCTGCAAAGCAGGGAGCCAGGATGTGTTCTGAAGGACAGGAGCAGCTGAGCCTTCTGCAGGCTCCATGGTTTGCTGCTTCTTGTGGCCTCCTGGCCCATTTTGCTTACTGTGATTTAGCTGCATATCCAATTTTATAAATTATTCCAGAGAGGAAACAGTATGATGCTAGACTCAAAACTTCTCCCTCCCTATCTCCCAGAGGAAGAAACTGTCACTCCCAACATGCATGTTATCACAACTATTCTTCTTTCCTTTGTCTCACATGCTCCTTTCCGTTCCCTTTCCCTTTCCCTTTCTCTTTCCCTTTTCCTTTCCTTTCCCTTTCCCTTTCCTCCCTCTTTCCCTTTCCTTTTCCCTTTCCCTTTCCCTGTCTCTTTCCCTTTCTCTTTCCCTTTCCTCCCTCCTTCCCTTTCCCTTGCCTCCCTCTTCCCCTTTCTCTCCCCTTTCCTCTCCTCCCTCTTCTTTTGGGTCCAGTCTCTCTCTCTCTCTCTTTCTTTCTTTCTTTCTTTCTTTCTTTCTTTCTTTCTTTCTTTCTTTCTTTCTTTCTTTCTTTCTTTCTTTCTTTCTTTCTTTCTTTCTTTCTTTCTTTCTTTCTTTCCTTCTTTCCTTCTTTCCTTCTTTCTTTCCTTCTTTCTTTCTTCCCTTCCTTTTTTTCTTTCTTTCCTTCTTAAAGCCACAACATACTTACTTTTGTTTACTGTATTCTGAAACACTTTGTATGAGGAAAGCTCTTGATCTAAAACTGTATCTTTTTGATGGTTCTTTTGACCCTATGTTAGTTTAGTTTAATTTGGAACAGGACTGAGCCTCCAAGATGGATTTCGATTCTGACTGCCCTTAGAATCACAGAATAGTTTGAGTTGAAAAGGACCTTTAAATGTCATCCAGTTCAACCCCCCTTGCAATGAGCAGCCTGCATGAAACTGAGCAAGAAAAGAAATACTCATCAATTTATTTAGTTGTCTGCCTAAAACTATTATGTCAAAGAAAGCTTGAACAGATTGTGAATGGAAGAGTTTTTGAGGAGAACATGGAAACTAGAAGCTGATACTGACATATTGCTGAAAAGGCTTGACTTTGTAGTACTGAGAGATGTTTCTTTATAGCCTCCAGAAAATTATGTTTGCTGCTATTCAGTGAGAACTGCCAGAGCACTTCACGCTGTTCCAGAGGCAAATGAAAATTCAGGACCTCCTACAGGGCCTGTTTCTTCTTTGTGAAGCACTAACTATGCTTTAATTGTGGTCTGGAAGTTCATGTTATTTCAGAATTGTCTTCTTAATTCTCATCATCCCTGTTCTGCAGATGTGGAAAATCACTCTCTTTACTACTTTGCTTATGACTCTCTTCGTTATCATCTGCTACGGTTTCAAAATCTGTTATGATTTTACTGCTAATTTCAACTTCCTTTCCTTTTTGGGGGATAAAACCCCACCACAACATAAAATAACCCATCTGTGTAGCTACTGCATGGCTTACCCTGTTGTAAAGAGCTTTTTTCAGAGACATAATCAATTTTTTTGCTTAGTTCAGCCAAGAGGAACTGTTTTTTTTCTTGGCTACATCCGATACCTGTCTCTTCTTTCTAAGGGAAAACAGTTTTCACCAGGCAAGCTGATACTCTGCCAACTAGAAAAACCTGTAATGTTTGAAAAATTAAACCTGTCTTCAATCAAAGCCTATTTTTAGTATCTTCTCTTCCTATTAGCCAGCTAAGCAGTATGAAAATGTTCAGAAAATACTATTTAGTAGTATTATGAAAACAGTAATTTTCTAAAATGTGCAATCTTTAAAAAATTTATCTATCCTTTGTCATTTTTTTGTCATAGCTTTGCAAAACACCAAAGGAGTTCAACAGTTTGGATTCTCCCAATGTATTTTTAAAGGTGTTTCATTGATAGACTTGAAACTGGCCAGAAATAATGACATCAGTGTTACAACAAAACCAATTTTTAGCAAAACCTCAGCTTACTAAGCTATGAATAAACAATCCTGTGGACAGCAAGTACATCTAGCATTGCCTAACAGGAAAGCATTAAAGCCTTGAACTCCCTTCCCAGCTCCACAGTGGCCAGTTCTGGTCACCTTTGAAGTGGCCACAAAGGGACTCACTGGTTGGAAGTACAAGGCAAAGCAAGAGTAAAATATTTTGAGTGGAGGCTTTACATCGTGAAGGCCTGGAGGGACATGTATTTTGCACCAACTCTTTGAAAGCCTCAACGCATGCAAATTTACCACCACAAATAACTCTCCTGATGCATTTGACAGCTATTTCTGCTGATATTAGCAGCCCTCTAAATGAGTTGCCTGCTCATTTGCAGAAGCTGGACAGGACTGGTCAATGGGGCAGAGTCTAGTTGGTGGCCTGTGTCTAGTGGAGTCCCTCAGGGATCAGTACTGGGGCCAGTACTGTTCATTATATTCATCAATGACTTGGATGAGGGACTAGAGTGCACTGTCAGCAAGTTTGCTGGTGACACCAAGCTGGGAGGAGTGGCTGACACACCAGAAGACTGCGCTGCCATCCAGCCAGACCTGGACAGGCTGGAGAGCTGGGCAGGGAGGAATTTAATGAAATTTAACAAGGGCAAGTGTAGGGTCTTACATATGGTCAAGAACAACCTCATGTATCTGTATAAGCTGGGGTCTGACCTGTTAGAGAGCAGTGTAGGGGAAAGGGACCTGGGGGTCCTAGTGGACAGTAGGATGACCATGAGTCAGCAATGTGCCCTTGTGACCAAGAAGGTTAATGGCAGCCTGAGGTGTATTAGAAGGGGTGTAGTCAGCAGATCGAGAGAGGTTCTCCTCTCCCTCTACTCTGCCCTGGTGAGACCACATCTGGAGTATTCTGGCCAGCTCTGGGGTCCTCAGTTCAAGGACAGGGAACTGCTGGAGAGGGCACAGCTCAGAGCAACAAAGATGATGAAGGGATTGGAGCAGCTGATGGAACTGGGTTTCTTTAGCTTGGAGAAGACTGAGGGGTGACCTCATTAATGTTTATAAACATGTAAAGGGTGAGTGTCAGGAGGATGGAGCCAGGCTCTTCTCAGTGACCTCCAATGATAGGACAAGGGG
>VZTY01003230.1:61214-106455 GCA_013400935.1 Turnix velox
AGTATGTTAGTAGCATTGATAAGTAGCCATCACTGTATATAAGCTTGTTTCATGCTCACAATAAACAGATTCTGGCAGATCATATTGGTCTTGGAGGTCAGCCCCTTCTTACACCAACCGTCGTACTTCGTTATCTGGAGACATTCAAACCCCATCTGGATGCATTCCTGTGTGACATAGTCTTGGTGTTTCTGCTCTGGCAGGGAGATTGGACTAGATGATCTCTTGAGGTGCCCTTCCAACCCGTGATATTCTGTGATTCTGTGATTCTGTGACTGAAGCTGCTGGCAGTGCCTGCATCAAAGCTGAAATAATGACAAAAGGATTTGTGCTGTGTGTGTGCTGAAGAGGGGCAGTCCCATATCATGCTCATTTCTTGCCCAGCAAATGCCACTTGTAGACACTGTGACACTTCCACAGGAGAAAGTTTCTCCCTTTTCTATGCCTAGCTACGTCTGCCACTCTTCTCTTCAATTTGTAACACCGTGACCGACTGTCAAATCTCATGAAATTCTATGAAGCTGGCTTTGTGTTTAAAAATAGAGCTGATAAGGGTGGGTGGGGGAAGTGCACATTCACAAATCTGGCTTTTTTTGTTCTTTGCCAAACGGCCCCTACTTGCTCTCAGGCAGATTTTGCAAAGAGCTCACCATATGGGAGGATGAGGGCTTGGGAAAACTTGACCTTAAGTTCCTCCAAAAATCTGCTGTTCTGGGATGGTAACCTGGGTGATTGAGTTGCATAAGTAATTGGATAATTAGTTCTACATTCCTAATGTGCTTATTTAGTCTCTATATAATCACTGCAGCCAGTGCTGAGGTCTGGTCCAACAACAGGTGACTTCTCAAGCCTTTGCAAGTGGGTTTGGGGACTCTGCAGACTTTCCCCCCCCAAAACCAGAGTCACTGGGACCCTTCACCCTCATCTGCAATAATTAATAACTCCTATCTCTACACTTTTTGTTGGTAAATCAGGAAGCTTCTAAGTGCATATTGTGGTGCCATCAGGGAGGGAGGTCCTGCTGTGTGCACCCTGTGCCATGTGCTGTGGAAATGCCAGGAGTGGCTGAGGTCCAGGGTTAGTAAAACCCCACGTTGCAATTGCCGCTTGGGATAGCAGAAGGGGTTTTTGTGACCTGCTGTGGACATGCTTAATCAGGATTCAGCATTTCAGTGACTGCTCGCTCGTATTTTCAATAAATGAGTCTTTAACTCTTACCAAATGGTCCAGTTTAAGTAGAGAATCACAGAATGTCAGGGATTTGAAGGGACCTCAAATGACCATCTCCAATCCCCCTGCTAGAGCAGGAATACCCTGCTCAGGTCACACAGGTACACATCCAGGCAGGGTTTGATTTTCTCTAGAGAAGGAGACCCCCCACCTTTTCTGGGCAGCCTGTGCCACTGTTCTGTTACCCTCACTGTGAAAAAGTTTTTTCTCCTATTTCTGTGGAACCTCCTGTGTTCCAGCTTGCACCCATTGCCCCTTGTCCTGCCATTGGAGGTCACTAAGGAGAGCCTGGCTCCATCCTCTTTAAGCTCACCCTTTCCTTATTTATGAACATTAATGATGTCACCCCTCAGTCTCCTCTTCTCCAAGCTCCCAGCTCTAATCAACTTTTCCTCAGAAGGGAGATGCTCCAATCTCCTAATCATCTTTGTGGACATACTTCATGCAAAATCATATTACTAAATCACAAGAATGGTTATGGATAGAAAAAAAAAATAAGTGAGGGAAAATTAGGGATTGTATTTGTTAAAGAAACACCCAGCATCCCAGACTAGATAGTTGAATCTGTTTGATCCAGCTTGACTCACAAACTTCCTAGCCCAGTGGGAGTTACTATATTTATTAACTCACCAGATTTACTTAAAGGAACAAAATTTCCAATATAATTTTTCATCTGTATTTATACAAATTGGAATTTACAATAGGTCATGTTTTGACTGTGATGGTGGGCTTCTTGAGGGTTATCTATAGGAAACAAAATGCTGATAATTTGTGTGAAGTTTAGCAAAGTTTTTGTGCTTCAGAACCGGTGTGGTAATTTTGCAAGGTGAAGCTTTGCTCTGAACATGCAGTGTGCTCCTTGATATTTTTTCTAGTGATCTTTTTAATGCTTCTGTAGATGCAGTTTCAGCAGTTAAAGCACAATGCAGCAAATGCTAAATATAGACTCAAGTGAAGTCGTTGGTGGTTTTTGTTTTACACAGCTCAGTTTTCTTACCTCTGTGCAAGGGAGGCTGGCTTACTTGAAATATATAAGCTCAAGTATGTTGTAGTACTGAGTTAATGTTACTATTTGATTATGTTCTGCTTTTACAATTTGTCACATACTTCTTGGGTTTTAAATCTTTCCCATTATTTTTGAGGTCCATTAGAGTCAGCTTTCAGAGGTCACATATTTGCATGCATTTAACTTTATGTGTTCTTGTATATTGAGAACATCTGAAAGCAGTAACACAAGTGCAGCAAATGTGTTTTTGAAATATGTGGCCCTTAATACAAAGCAAAAGACATGTTTTTTTCTTGTGCTTTTAATCCAAATTGCTCTTCCTTTCAGCAATTCAAACACAGAAGTGAAAGAGAAGTAATATTTGCGTGCATTTAAAGATACTTTGTTACAGCAGTTCGTTTCCTTTTCATTTCTTGCTCATTTTTCTACTACAACTGTAGTGACTGTGCTAAGTAAAGAACTTTTCATGGTGACTGAAGGGGATGTGTTCCAGCTGGGCCAAAGTCAAGAAAGGCCCACATAGTGTAAGTTCAACCACGACTTCCATGAATGAATTGAATTCATGGAGCATTTGCTGAAGCAGTTTGCAAATGGGAACCTTTCGTATGAAGTCCTTTTGCACTTTCTTAATGCCCTTCAGCTTTCTGCACTATTCCCATGTGCTGTTTTGGTATAGTTGTTGCTCTTTGTCATTTTTTTATTGGGAGCATCTATATAATTTTGTTTTATAAGGAAGCAGCCTCTTCTGAACTTTCAGATAAGCTATCTAGCTTTCCTGTTAATGGATTTCATTGGGATGGTCAGGCTTCTAATCTTGTTGAATAGATGGCAACCATTCTTCCTTCAGAAGCCAGGGGGATGTTCTGTTGTTCTGGATCAACCTTCTGACATTTACCTCAGAAGACAGTAATGCTGAGAACTAAGTGGTCAAAGCACAGATTCATATTTGTACTGTGCTGTTCTGCATTAAACAGAAAATTTGGAATTAGAATCACAGAATGGTTTAGATTGGAAGGGACCTTAAAGATCAAGTTCCAACCCCTCTGCCATGGGCAGGGGCACCTCCCACTAGACCAGGTTGCTCAGTGCCTCATCCAGCCTGGCCTTAGACACTTCCAGAGAGGGGGCATCCACAACCTCTCTGGGCAACCTGTTCCAGTGTCTCACCACCCTCACAGTAAAGAACTTCTTTCTTATATCCAGCCTAAATCTCCCCTCTTCCGATTTGCATCCATTCCTCCTAGTCCTGCCATCCTGTACCCTATTAAAAGGTCCTACCCCAGCTTTTCTGTAGCCCCCATCTCCAATTTAATTGTCACTTATTTAACCAGATATCATAGAATCATATCCTTACTTGAGGTATTAGAATGGCACACTGGTACATTTCATGGCATTATTGGGAGACACCAATAATTCTTTATGGTGAGAGTAGTGAAACACTGGAACAGGTTGCCCAGAAAGGCTGTGGATGCCCCCTCCCAGGAGATGTTTAAGGCTGGGCTGGACAAGGCACTGAACAGCCTGATCTAGTTGGAGCTGGAACTTGATGATCTTTAAGGTCCCTTCCAACCCAAACTATTCTATGATTCAAGCAGCAGAACTTCCACACTCCTCTTGTATATGTACATTTTAAGTTGCATTCTCACTCAGAAGCTCAGTTTCCTGTTGTGACCAAAGATCAGGTTGCATATTTACTAAAATTCCTGCTGGATCAATTTGGTCCTTCAAGCAATGTGTTAAAAGTAGAATACTAGAGAGTGATCTGACAGCCACTGCAGAGTTGCATTACTTTTAATAAACACTCACGTCTGTGATAATTTTAAGCCAAAAGCAAAACAGTTTCAGGGTACTGTGGTGGCTTCCTATGTAAATCATATATTAACCATGAGGCCCCTTGGAAGAAATCTAATGTGCTCAGTATAAACCAGTCCAGTCCACTTTTTGCATTTCATTCATTTTCTACCTTTTTTTGGTGGACTGGATTTGTATAAAAAAAGTGCAGGCTAATGTATATATTTATGAGTTTAACGTGAGAATGTTATTGAAAAGGCTGAAGGATATGAAGCTTGTGATACAAGCCAACTGTGCTGTGCAGTCTTTGGGCATTAGAAACCCAGGGAATTTTTTCTAAGGCTGCTCCCAGCAATGCCAACATTGGTGGGTGGTGTATCAGGGTTCTGAGACAGGACTCTTTGCTGGGTGAGTCTAAAAATCCCCTTTTAGACTGGATTTTATTCTATCAGGATATAAAAACCCACGGTTTGAGGTATGGACTTCTCACTGCTGAGAGAAAGCGAAGTATTATAATACTGATATGTTATTTTAGCTTACAGTGGTGGATTATTGCAGATTTTATTCTATCACGATATAAAACCCCACTGTTTGAAGTATGGACTTCTCACTGCAGAGAGAAAGCAAAGTATTAAAATACTGATATGTTATTGTAGCATATAGTAGCGGATTATTATAGTCAGTGATTTTTGTAGAATAAAAGTTAATAGAGAAAAGAATGAGGGTGGGAAGCTTAATGAAGTTAAAATAGTATTTATAGTTGAAGCATGAGATAAATTTTTCCATCTGCCTGCTACGTATGGGCATATGACAGCACTGAGCTGACTAAACCAAGCACTGGCACAACTCCATTGACTTTACTGAAATTTCATCCCTTTGCAGCAATAGGGGGCTTGGCTCAAACACAAGTGACCAGATAATTTTCTGTCTGGTAATGTTCATAGGTTGTATTTCTGACTTGGAGTAAACAAACTACATATTTCAGGCTAAAAGCAGACAATGATGGCCATTTGAAAGAAATTTCCATTTCCAGGCATTCACCCAGTGCTGTTTGTATCACTGGCTGACTGAGCTATAGTGGGTTTGGTCTTACTGTATACAATCACCTGAAATTTCTCAAAATGTATTTCCTAAAATTTACAGAATTTGGCAGAGGTGTTTGTTGTAAAAGGAAATTTATTCCTTGGCAGGACTAGGAGTAATGGATGTAAATTGCAAGAGGGCAGATTTAGGCTGGATAGAAGAAGTTCTTTACTGTGAGGCTGGTGAGACACTGGAACAGGTTGCCTCCTTCCTGGAGGTGTTTAAGGCCAGGCTAGATGAGGCATTGAGCAACCTGGTCTAGTGGAAGGTGTCCCTGCCCGTGGCAGGGGGCTGGAACTAGATGATCTTTAAGGTACCTTCCAACACAAACCATTCTGTGATTCTGTGAGATGGAGCAGAGAACCTCACTGGTCTGATCCTTTGTTTTGGTGGCTCCATACAAGGAGGGGGGAGCCTTTATATCGACCATTGAAGTAAGGTCAGGTGAAATGCTGTTTTGTGCTTCTAAGAGAGCATTTACTTCACATTTGTGGTGGACTTTAACCTATAAAAAGAAGCTTAAAAAATCTACAAGTTTTCACACAACATTTATCATCCAATGCTTTATGTTTCTGCACTCATTTGCCTGCCTGTAACAGCAAGTCAAGCAAGGCTGCCTTGAAGTAACTTGTCAACTAAATATTCAAGTATTGCCAGTGCCAGTCAGACTGAAAACATGAACTGCAGCACTGCTGAGACTTTTAGAACTTTTAGAACAGAAAAGGGTGACAGAACTCTGAAAGAGGCTGCCCAGAGAGGTCGTGGAGTCTGCTTCTCTAGAGACATCCCAAACCCATCTGGATGCATGCCTGTGTGGCCTGATCTGGGTGTTCCTACTCCAGCAGGAGGAATGGAGTAGATGATCTCTTGAGGTCCCTTCCAATCCCTGACATTCTGTGAAAGACAAAACACTCAGTCTTTTGATAATCCCAAATTGACAGGGGGTTGGTATATCCATTTTGAAACCGAGTTGTGCCCTCAGCACAACTGAATCATGCTTTCATCTCCTTCCTTTTCCTGGTTCCTCTCTCTCAGGTACCAAAGTATCATATTTTTAAAAAGTAATTGTTACAATGAGGCCTCTAAACTACAACAGGTCCCAAATATGGCCTTCATTCAGAAAGGTCCTGCTGCCTGAGTTGAGTGTGCTCATAAAGGAGACAGAGGAGTCCTGAAAGAGTGAACTCTATTTGAATAAAGGGACAGTCCACAAAGACATTCTTGGGTGAGGTATCTCAAGCTGCTGGAGGGCATAGCCTCCTTTTTATCCTAATTTTTCACAGTTCCAAATGTAGAATCATAGAATAGTTCAGGTTGGAAGGGACCTTAAAGATCATCAAGTTCCAACCCCCCTGCCATAGGAGGTACACTTTTACCATTGGCTTCAAGGTAATTGGAATTTACAGACTCCTCTGATACACCTAATAAGAAAATCAGAGTCTGATACTCATATTGAAATTATGTTTGCAATTTCCATATGTAAATTGAGTGTCTGTGACATCTGTGTTTACACTGCTTGGTCTTAATCAACACCTCTGTTTGTGGAAGTTTATCTAGTTTCTTCTGTTTGCAAAGACACTCCTGTCATTTGTAGAGACACCCATATCCTTACCTTGCCAGCCTTCATCAGATGTTTCAGCATTGTAATTGATGGAGAATAATATCAAGAAGTCTCAGTCTTCTCTCTCAAAGAGGATTTCCAGCTTGCTGTACTGTAAGAACTGAACAAGAGGATTTGCAGCTAGATCTGTTGGGGAAAAAAAAATAAAGGATGGGATACTCCTAAAATCAGGCTGTGTGTTTATAGAAAGTGGAGATGACTTGAGCAGGCTTGAGAAGAAGAGAAATAGAGAGACTATAAAAAGTCATGCAACCTGAGCAGGAGAAAAGATTTTTAAAAGAAATTATTTGCCGAAGTGCTGTGTCTGGAAAGGAAGTTAGACATGTTAGTGAATCCCACCAGGGCTAGGGGGAGGAGGCCAGCTGCTCCAGTAGAGTCAGGCTGGCTCTTAAAAGCCTAAGGAGCCAACCCTGGACACCTGGAAGAAGGCAGCCTATAGTTTTTTACATAGTTTTTCCATCCCCTCCCAAGTCATATTCCCACTTCTTTCCTATGGCCTTTGGGAGAGTAGGGGATGCAGAAAAAGGAAGGCAGGATAACAGAACTCTAAATTTTCCCCTTGAGAAAATACACACCTGGGAAATTCCTGGTTCTTTTCACAAGCTATTGATTCAATGCCCCTAGATCTCACCCTCTGCATATTTTCTTCCTGATGTGGCATTAAGGTGACACAGACTCATTTTTAAATCATGTGACAAGAAAAGTTAGTCCCACCCGCCAGAAATGAATCATGTAAAATCCCTGGCTCCCAAGGGTCTTCTACCAATGGTGTGAGCAAAAATATTTGGGGACTGGGACTCTCAGGTGGAAATGGGATTCTGAAATATGGCATGTGAAGAAGAATCTGAAATCTCAGAAGGCTGGTAATAAACAATAGCTAAGAATCATAGAATAATTTGGGTTGTAAGGGACCTTAAAGATCATCTAGTTCCAACCCCCCTGCTATAGGCAGGGACACCTCCCACTAGATCAGGCTGCTCAGTGCCTTGGTCCAGCCTGGCCTTAAAAAACCTCCAGAGAGGGGGCATCCACAACCTTTCTGGGCAACCTGTTCCAGTGTTTCACTACCCTCACCATAAAGGATTTCTTTCTTATATCTAGACTAAATCTACCCCCTTCCAATTTACAATTTAAGGTAGCAACAAGCTGTGTGGTTTTATTCTCCCTCATGGCATAAGCTGGTACTGAAAGTGAAGGGCAAAGCAGATTCAGATCAGTCTTTTTGAGATATGCGTTCTCTCATTTGCTTGTAAAAAAGGAAAAAATAGAAACATCACATATGCCATGTTATTTCATGCTGCCAGCTTTGCAGATATTAGATGACACAGTTAATGCAGTGAGCATAATATGCTTTAGAAGGACATTTCAGTCTTTCTTAGGCAAACCTGCCCCTACCAGCAGGGGTTCAGTTCATTAGGTAAGCTAACCTGCTCTTAATTACAGAACTTAACATCCCCCTCTGTAATTTCATAGTTATTCTTTGCAGGAGGAGTTTCTCTAAGGCTTATTGAAGGCTGCTCAGACTTTGCTAGGGCACGGAGTTCCACTGAAAAAATTGTGGGTAGGTGGAGGAAAAGTATTTCTGTATTTCAGGAAGCAACTCAATAACTAAAAGTCTGTGATTTTAAATTTCAAAGTTGTTTACAATAGAGACATGCTTGCAAAAACACTGTTGTTGCTTTTTGATAGAAGGCACACGTGCTTGATGTCTTAATTAGATAGGAAGAATATCCTGCATTCTCTTAGAACAACGTTTAGCTATTTAGCATTTGGGTTTTTTAAATAATCTTTTAATTCTGTTATGCGTGAAAGCAAGTGTGTAGAATAAACACTGAATGCGTGTCTGGCTTTTATCAAAGAAAAAGGCTGCTTTCAGAAGTTAGGCTTCAGCTTAATTTCATTTAGAGCATTATGTTTTTACTCAGAAGGGAGGAAAAAAAATTATGTGATTTTTCAACCTGGAAACAGATCACAAACCCTCTGGTAAGCTGGGCTGCAGTTGATGTTAATGAGACAGCTCTGCCTAGTACCAGTGTTGAAGCTGTTACTTTTTATTATTATTTTCCCTCATTGATTCTGCCAGGAGGGTAGAATTGGAGTTAGAAGATCATGAGGAAAGAGGTGGGGAGAAGGCTTTTCAGACAACAGCTCGAGTCCATTCATTGTCTAGAGCATCACATTTCACAGTAATTACCCAGGGATGGATGGCAGGCTGTTTCCACTTACCGTCGATTCACATGTAAGGCTACCTGAGCTTTTCCTCAAACCACAATGCCAAGATTTCTACCAACCATGTTTTCTATGAGTGTGGAGACCTCTTTAGCCCTTTAGAGTGGGGCAGTGCTGGAACACAGGTTGCCACACTTCTTATCACCCCAAGATGTGTAAGAGGTGATAAGCTAATGGAAGTCATAGAATCATAGAATAGTTTGAGTTGGAAGGGACCTCAAAGATCATCGAGTTCCAACCCCCCTGCCATAGGCAGGGACACCTCCCACTAGATCAGGCTGCTCAGTGCCTTGTCCAGCCTGGTCTTGAATACCTCCAGAGAGTGGGCATCCACATCCTCTCTGGGCAACCTGTTCCAGTGCTTCACCACCCTCACTGTACAGAATTTCTTTCTTATGTCAAGTCTAAATCTCCCCCCCTCCAATTTACATCCATTGTTTCTAGTCCTCCCATCTGATATCATATTAAAAAGTCCTTCCCCTGCCTTTCTGTAGGACCCCCTCAGGTACTGATAAGTTACTATGAGGTCCCCTCTGAGCCTTCTCTTCTCCAGGCTGAACAACCCCAACTCCTTCAGCCTGTCTTCATAGGGCAGTTGCTCCAGCCCTTTGACCATCTTCGTGGCCCTCCTCTGGACCCTCTCCAATAGCTCAATCCTAGTGTAGGCAGGATCCATTAGATGCAGAGGGACAAATGCATGTAGAAAGGTTTGAGCCAGTACTACCTGCAACTTGAAGGTGGGACAATAGACAGTTGTCAGAATTTGGGGCTTGGGATGTCCTTGGGGCCTGCTATGTTTCCAGGTTGAGCTCCTTGTGGAAGTAGATGCCTGCTTCAGCAACATTAAACAGCACAAACTCATCTCTACAGTGACATTTATAAGGATATGGAAGAACTGTTACCATAACATCTTTTCTGGGCATGGAAGCTTCCTGGGGTCATGATACACCCCTGGATTCCTTCAGCTGGATTACAGGGTGGCATCACTAGAATGCTTTTTGAAAAGGTTTTTGAAAATCTGAAACAAATGCTGCTCTTTGGTCTAGAACTAAGCAGGCTGAAGATGGAAAACCTTGCTAGATAAAGCATTAATGAGCTAAATTTATTTATAGAGCAAAAGTGCTGGCTGCAGTTTGTCCTGGTTTCCAGACAGATACACTGAGGTTGTTCGTGGCTTTGCTAATTGCATTCAGTTTCTATAAAAATAGCTTAAAATCCAGTCAGAAAGGATGAATGTGTCTCAGGCTCTGTTATCTGCCTGTTGGCATGGGCTTTTTTCTTTCTGCTCTGAGCAGTCACACCATAAAGGCAGATACCCCAGTGAAGACACCTTAGAAGACATGGTGTTGCTGTCAGAGGTGATTCATCCAGACTTCCCCATTACATTCTGGTTGCCTCTATGGTAATGTTCATGTGTAGACTGGAACTACACAGGAAAAAGCCAAACTTCCATGAGAAGCAATACCAAAGTACACAAAACCACTGCAGTGACATTTATAAGGAGACAGAAGAACTGTTGTCACAACATGAAGCTTCCTGGAGTCATGATACACCTCTGGATTCCTGCAGCTGGATTGCAGGGTGGCATCACAAGCTCCAGAGCTCAGTAGTGATGAGGTAATTTCCCTCCTCACCTGTTTCCTTTCTTGACAGTCAACTTCCTCACAGTTCACTGCATCCTCCTGGAAATAGGTTAAGCACATGTTTATCCAACAAAACAGCATGCAACAAAAGTTACACACAGACAAATCTTTCAAAGAGGTGTTGAACTAAGCTAACATCTGTCTTGGTCTTGAGTGTTTTGCCAGATATTTCAGCTTTTCTTACATTAATTTTTATGTACCATGCTCTCATAACATTCTTCAATGTTGAAGCTGGCTTCAGAGCTAAAAGGCTGGACAATTTCACTGAAGTGTTATTAACAATAATCTATTTTCCCACATTGGTCTTCTGCTGTAAGCCAGTATTTGGAGTTGAAAGTGCTCTCAGCCTTTTATCATTCCGAGGACCTCTAGCAACAGTTGGAAGGTTTTGATGGGATCTCCTGGAGTTTTGAGGTTTGGGTTCTTCATTATTTAGTAACCTTTTGAAGCCTGTGTTTCTACAACTCTGCCTACAATATCCCTACAGTTGTGCTTCATAGTTAAAATGAGCTCCTCTGGGTGTTCCTGCTCCAGCAAGGGGGATTGGACTAGATCTCTCCAAGTTCCTTCCAGTCCCTGACATTGTGATTCTGTGAGCTGGTGAGGAATCAATATCATATCAGGTCTTGACATTATATGGGTGAGAAAGTGAAAAAAAATAACAACAAGCAGCATTTCTACATGCTCATTCCAGCACTTCTGGGGCCTCTCTTTTACTGAGCATGTTAGCTAGGCATCAATAAAATATGACTTGTGCTGAAACATATAACTTTCTGAAGAGATGAAAGCTGGTCTGTGATCATCAGCTACCAATTAAAAATGCATCAGGACAGCAGGAAGTGCTCAAACACAGATTTTATTTATTGATTGAGGAGAACATTTCTGCCCACACACGGAGCAGCTCACCTCCCTGAGATGCCAGGTCCATCACACCCTCAAGGCTGCCTAAAGTCTTGCTTTACTGTCTCGGTGCTGGTGGCAAATTTTCTCATTTTGGGATGGTTACACTGCAATGAGCAGCTGTCCAAGCATTTTCTCTTCCTCTTTGTTTCTGCTGGGGTCAAGGTACCCTTGCTGAGAAGGCAGCTTGTAGCAGAGACCACTGAGCAACCTGATCTAGTTCACTGCAAGGGGGTTGGACTAGATGGCCTCTGAAGGTCACTTCCAACCCTATGATTCTATAGCTGTTGGGGAATTATCTCCTGAAGCTTTTAAAGAACACTCACAGCAGATGGGTGGTGGGGGAAAAGCTCTTCCTGGATTTGAATTCTTGCTGATGGGAGCATTTTGTTTCCAGCCATGTGGTTGCAATTGTAGGGTGAACCCCGAGGCTCCTTTGGTGGATCTCACTGAACGTTCTTTCCTTTTGGTTCCCTTATTGGAGTGAAAAAAAGGATCAGAATCGTGGTTTTATGATGACCTCAGCACCTACCGGCCTCGGGCGTTTCAAACGTTGTACTTCAGGAGTGAGGCGTTGTGCTTCCCTGTAGCAATTATCTTTATACCCAATTAAGTGCTTTCCGTTAACTGCTTTCCCCGGTGACCGTTACCGGCCACTTCCCCAAGGGATCCCAGGTGAGACGAGCAGGGAAAAGGAGTCAATTCACAACAAACCTAATGACAGGACAAGGGGCAATGGGTGCAAGCTGGAACACAGGAGGTTTCACAGAAATTTAAGAGAAACTTTGTCAGGGTGAGGGTGGTGGCAGAACACTGGGACAGGCTGCCCAGAGAGGGGTCTCCTTCCCCGGAGACTTTCAAACCACGCCTGGATGCCTTTCTGTGTGACCTGTCTGGGTGTTCCTGCTCCAGCAGAGGGATGGGACTAGATCTCTTGAAGTCCCTGACGTTGTGTGAGTCAATTGACAACGCCAGGGCCAACTGCAGCGCCCAAACCATCTCCCCGGCCATAGCCGGGACATAGAGAGAGGGTAGACCCCATCAGGGAGGTGCCCTGCAGGCTGTGTCAGGCAGACGCGGGTCGTGCGAGCTGTCCCCATCGCCCCCGCCCCGTGGGCCGGCTTATGCAAGCGGTTCTTCCCCGAGCGGCAGCATCTGCGGGGCTCCCGCCCCCGTCTCCGCCCCGCTCCGAGCGCCGGCGGCAGCGCAATAGAGCAAGTTTTGTCTCCGCCGAGGGGGCGGCGAGGTCCCACCGCTCTCCGCGGCACCATGGCTGCGGCTCCCCTGGAGCAGGCGGCAGCCCCCCCCGCCGCGGTGGCGACGGCTCCCCGTTAAGCCTCCTCCCCACCCACACGGGCCGTTTCTCCCGGCCATCCGGAGAGCGCCAAGCCCCGCGCCGCCGCTGCCGGAGAGCGGCAGCTTCCCTCCGGCTCCGGCCCGGCACCATGTGGGGCGGGCTGCACCCCCAGCTCGGCTTCCGCGGCTACAAGGCGGGTAAGGAGGGCCCCGGCGGGGTAGGGGAAAAGCGGTGGGGCGGGAGGGAAGGGCCTCTCCCCCGGCCTGGCTCCTCATGGAAGGTTTGAGGAAGCGGCTTAACGGAGCTCACTGGGAGGACGTGGCGGNCCGGCTTTACGGGGGCTCGGTGTTTCCTGAGCGGATGATAAAAGCTGAGCTTAACCTACATAATCCCTTTCATTTTAGGCTTTTTTAATCCCTTTCCCCACGCACGCCGTGTTAGCACACCCTCAGGCAGAGGCTGGATGCGCTTTCATAGAATCATAGAATAGTTTGGGTTGGAAGGGACCTTAAAGATCATCGAGTTCAACCCCCCTGCCATAGGCAGGGACACCTCCCACTAGATCAGGCTGCTCAGTGCCTCATCCAGCCTGGCCTTGCTTCTCCTTTTAAATTTCGGCCGCGACAAATCGGTCCGAGTCCTATTTTTTTTTTTAATTGTTTTTTACGCACTTTTATGATTCTGGATACAGCCTAAGGGCCGCAGGCCGCCAGGGGGGCGTTGAAATGGTTCTCTGGGAGGTGACAGGGTAACTTTCGTCCCTAAAAGCTGTCAAAAGCCATCATGGACTGCAGAGCTTGCTTTTGGGGGAAGACTCGCTCCTTGGAGAAGGGGAGATCGAGGGGTGACCTCATTCATGGTTATAAATATGGAAAGGGTAAGCCTCAGGAGGATGGAGCCAGGCTCTTCTCGGTGACCTCCAATTATAGGACAAGGAGTAATGGGTGCAAGCTGGAACACAGGAGGTTCTGCAGAAATAGGAGAAAAAAACTTCATGGTGAGGGTGACAGAACACTCGAACAAGCTGTACAGAGAGTTTGTGGGGGTCTCCTTCTCTGGTGACATTCAGACCCCACCTGGACATGTTCCTGTGTGACCTGATCAGGGTGTTCCTGCTCCAGCAGGAGGATTGGACTAGATGATCTCTAGAGGTCCCTTCCAATCCCTCATAGTCTGTGATTCTTGGGATGCCCTTTGCAGGATTTTGGGAATCCTACCGTCTTCATCACCTGCTCAGCTCTGGAAGGTCTTCTCCAAACCTTCTGTGACAGTTTGATTTATTGAAGTGATGGATGGCTGGGACAGCCTGTGGTCTGGCTCAGCCCTTAATATCTTTGGAATAATTTTTTTGAACCATTAGTAGTGTTTTTTTATTTTTAATTTTCCTTCCTTTTTTTTAAGATACTCCAAAAATTTGGATTATTTTTTTCTCATTTTGGGTCTGCAAACTAGAACTGTGTAACATGTGTACAGTTAGTTGACATATTTAAATGGCAGGATTGTTTTGCTTTCAACCGATTGGGTTTTTCTTACAAATACAAGAGCTGCTAAGACCTCCTCTGCAGCTGCTCCGTCTCTACAAGCAGCCTAATGTTCAGTCCCTATAGTGTGAAAGGATACATTGTTCTTTCTTCTTTTCTGTACTGTTAAGTTATTAATTTCTATATATAACACATTTTTTTTGGTGGGGTGGTGTGAGGTTTTTGTTTCATGTGTTTATTTGGGTTTTTTTTTGACACTTCCTGCAGAAAGATGGAGTTGTGTTATCTTTGTGCTGCAGCTTGCAAAGGTACTGGGTAGTCTGAATGCTAGATGCAGAGATTTTGGTTAATTTGATGGCAACTGCAGGAATTTAGGGTGTTCCAATTCTTGATTATTTGTATTTGGGGCAGGGATGTTATAAGATTTTATCACACAAATGCACTGGTGCCGATTTCAGATTGTTGGTGTTGAATTTATTTCAGGAAACTTTGAATTGTGCTGTTTGCTACTGTGCCATCTCTTTTGTTTGGGGTCGGATAAAGTGTTTTAGGGCTGGTGAATTTCTCAGCGGTTCCCATGAGTCAGTTGCTGGATGAATGTCTCACTTGTTTGTCAGAATTGTCTTGGAGATT
This sequence comes from Turnix velox, assembly GCA_013400935.1. Lineage (NCBI taxonomy): Eukaryota > Metazoa > Chordata > Aves > Charadriiformes > Turnicidae > Turnix > Turnix velox. The sequence continues at coordinate 76,129 of VZTY01003230.1, forward strand.
TGAGAAGTGATTTTGTGTATTGCTTTTCTTCCCTCTCCCCTCTTCCCTTTAAATCCTCTGGGTCAATGCAAAGTTTGAAACGTAAGGGCCAGCAAAAGTTGTAGGAAAGTCTCTAACTTGAGATAAGATAGGCTGACAGAAGGTGGTGGTTAATTGGAAAACAAGCAGATAAAGGTTTAACCTTGAGATATGATCTCTGCATTACGGTTTCCAGCATAGCAGTCCCTTCCTTCATCATCAGCCTTGCTTTGAAAGAGGAGAGGAGCTGTTTTGCAGGGCTCCTAATCCCTCTGAAGAAGAGGAAGTTAATTAGTTCCATGCAGGCATTCTAATGAGCAGATGATGGCTGCTAAGATCCCGTGCTATTATATTATTGCCAGGTTCAATTTTGGGTTTTTTTTGAGAAGGAAGCTGTCGATGGGAGAAGTATTTTATCACAGAAGAGAAGCATCCGATTAGGAAGCAGAAGTTAAAGCAGTTACTTTTTAAGCTGAAGGGGCTTTTATTTTTCTCAAAAATGTTTAATTTTTTAATAGCAACTTCTTGCTATGGACTGTGATTGCTTTTTAAATATTGGTGTGGCAGCATAACAGTCAATGACTGTGTTCTTTTTAAGCAGTGCTTATTACTGAAAACCATTCTGTATTGCTGGTTGTATTTTATTTATCTATGGATTTAGGTTTTTAGAAGTCCTACTTGGTTTGAAAATCTTACAAATTCCCCTATTGAGGAGCATACTGAAGAATTCTTTAACCATTTACAGAAATTAATCATATTTTCAGTAATACATGCAAATGAATTCTGATTTTGAAAAAAATGGAATAGGCAAGGATACATCTGGGGGGTGGCCTTCAGTTTTATTTAACCTTTTTTGGGTCAGTTAGAGTGCATTCTCTGAGAAAGTGCTGTTTTGTTTGCACACTGCTTAATTTTATTTTTTAAAGATAGGTGCCATTTAACTAGCAGATTTATGACAAAGTCTATTGGTCATGCAAAGTGAATTCAGCTTCTCACAGTCTCAGTACCTGTCCTGAAAAATTAGGGAGCTGTTTTTGTGATGTGTATGATTGACTCACAGTTGTTCAGTCTTCTTGCAGACATTTAGCTGTTTATGAAAACCTTACAGTGTAGTTTAAACCTCTATGAAAACAGCAGTCACCTACTATGCTGCAGGAATTTGAATAACTGCAGTGAAGGATGTGCTTATTTCTTTAGACCATCCTTTGAAATGTGCAGTTGGTTAATAACTCTTTTAAGGCTATGAAAATGTTCATCTAGACATGTTGATCCTGCAGTCAAGTCACTGTGGCTTTGTGTCTCTGACAGACAACTGTGGAAAGTGAAGCAAACACACTCCAAAATGAAATAACAAGTCCTTATTACTTTCAGTAAGCTGTCCCACCTCTAGTCAAGCTTCTCTCCACTGTCCAGTATTGCCAGTGGTTGACTGTATTGATAATAAGTGATTAGTTGGCACAAGTATGAAGTGAAAACTGGAAGAGAGATGCTCAAAAGGATGTGATTGGCACTCCCTAAAAATACCAGCCTGCATCCCTCTGCTCCTAAAGCCCTGTCACTGTGATTTGTTGGTAAGGCGAGTCCTAGAAGCTGCCCCTGTTGAAGGCTTGGCAGTGAGCTTGAGTGGGGTTGGCATGTGAGGCTGGCAGATTGTTTTATGATGTCACAATCAAAGTCAGTTGGAGAGTTCACAGCCGGGTTCACAGCACAAATCAACTGTCGAAGATGAGGACAGCACTCCTCTTCCTCCGTTGAGGTGGAGGGGTGACAGAAATCCAATGGTTTTCTTTTTGTCATGAGTTTTACTGGACTGGCTTTGGAGGTCTGCAACTGGGGATGCTACAGCATGTCAGGGGACATTTTGGAAATGCAGGTTTGTCTTTGCAGGGGAGGTTGGGCGAGGCAATAAGTGATGAGTTGGTGTTACAAACAAACTCTGAATTATTTACTGTTTATAAGTGTGTATGTATACAGTGCATTATAAAGATTAATTACCTGAGCTGAAAAATGTTATGTTCTATTTGTAAGACTGGCTGCTAGAATGGTGTTTGCTGTTTTTCACAGATTGTTGTGATTGTGAATGACATTTTGTGTTAGAGTTCAAAAACAATGCTTTTTTTGTTTGGGTTTTTGTTTTTCCCCACCTCCTTCCTCCAAGCAATTCACTTTCATGGAGATAGCATCCATTCCTTAATGTGTACAAAATCTGAGTGTCTTGCTTATCTGCAAGAAAAGAGTAATAAATGTACAGGCCTGTTGTATTATTGGTCTCAGGGCTTAGCAGTTGTTCTGCTCTCTTGTATGTTAACCTGTGTTTGAAGTGTTTACTGATTATAGATTGGTGGTTTCAGTAATTCCATGCTTTTAAAATTTCCATTCAAGGAAATAGTAATTAGTTTAATGATTTTGGGAAGAATGCCTTAATTTTAAACAGCTGCAAGGAATCCACACAGCAGCAAAAAGCAGCCTGAGCATCTGCACTAGGGGATGGTGGTGGAAGAAGTGTTGAAACGTTGGTATCTTATCTCCATCTAGGATTCATGTTCACAGCTGCTTTCTACAGTTGTGAATTATTTATGCTGAGATTTTAGCCAGGTTGTTAATACCTTTTAAAGCACCCTTATATCTCAAAATATGGAAAAGTTGCATGGTGGTAAGAATAGCTGAAAGGCTCTTAAGTGGTTCTTTTATGACTAGGTTGTAGTTGATCAACTGTCATTGTTGGAAGCAAAACATCTTTGTTGTGGACAGGTTAGTTAAGAAAAGGAGGGTTAGTACTTGTTCAGAATCAACTTATACAGGTTTTTGGTTGCTTGGTTTTTATCTTGTAACTTGCCTGTGGTTTAGTAGCTGGACAGCTAAACTATTTGTCAATTTCCATGCTTTTTTTTTTTTTATTTTGAGAAAGTGCTACATTCTGACTTGTTTGGCCAGGGTTTTGAAATTGTACACTGGCAATAAAAGTCTTGCTATGGCTACATGATTCAAAAAAGTGCAAGAATAGGGTTTCTTACTGACTTCTGTAGTGGGTTGTGACCTTGTCTGGCTGCCAGATGCCTACCCAGCTGTTTGTTCACTTCTCTTCAACAAGAGGTGAGAGAAAATAGAATGGCAAAGCTTATGGGTTGAGGTAAATACAGGGAGATTCTTCTGGCGCTGGTGGCAACTGGTGAGCAGAGTTGATGATGGAGTGAATCCATGGCAGCTCCTTATGCTGCCTCTTGCAGCCAGCTCTCTCCCACCACTGAAGGTGAAGCTCTTCTCCTTCTCTTCCCCTCCTACTCTCTCCTCTGGGCTGTTTCTCACACTTTTTTCCCCTCATCCATTTCTCCAGGGCAATGCTTTGCCCTTTCTTAGAAAGGTTTTCCCTTGTCTGGGGGACAGCCAGGCCCTGTGGTAGGTGGGTTGGAGCCAGCTGGAACCAGCTGTATCCGTCTCAGGAAGCTTTTATGGTTTGAGTGTTTCTTCTGGTAGACCTGCAAGAATACTTCCTGAAATCAATTCCTGGCAATGCTAGGAGAAGGTGTGGGAAGGTGTACCAAAGCGTGGAGAAATTCTTCTTTCCATCATAGGTTTCCACATGGGAGTTTCTTACTGTATAGGGTGGGTTGAGGCGGTTCCAAATGTGGCAAGTGGCTGATGGGCTGGAGAAGGAGAACATGCAGCAAGGAATAATTTGTGTAAATATGCTCACAAGTATGCCTAGGTTTGTCTTAGTCCTGACCAGTCATCCATTGTGTGCCCTTGAACTGCTGACCCCCATGGAATCATCCCTGAGGCCGCCAGCTTTCCTCTGACACCGTTTTCTGCAGCGTCTGGCTTGGTTGCCTGGGCTTGAACATCCCATTGATTGCACAGCCATGCTCAAGTGACCTATTTCTCTGCAGCCAGCCCTGCTGTTTCTGGCACTACATCCTCCTGTCCTCATTCCTTAGGGATTTTTTTTTTTTGCTGGCTTTTTGAAAATCAAATGTCCTCTCTGTAAAAGAGGTATTAACACAAAAAGAAAGGCAAGTGTTGAGATCCTTTTTTTTCTTCCAAGGTATGATAAATGGCAGGTAACTCCTTTTGCCTGCAGGGGTGTTTTTGTGTCAATTGCAGGGCATGATGTTGTTTTACAGTGCAGATAATCCAATGAGTAGTTGCTCCCACCTTTCTGGGTACCTCTCTGCACTTATTCATCCCTGCAGCAGGCTGATTCAGGGCCAGAAAAATACTAAAGTGAAATAAATACTAAAGAGGAAGGATTTATGTTTGGTTGTTCCCAGTATGAGACATAACTGCAGGCAGTGTCTGAGCCGGTGTCAGGTGAGTGTGAAATACCTGGAGTCAAACTCTTTGGTCAACTGATGACTAGTGGAAAAACCTCCTAGGACAGTCTTGCTGTGCCACTGCTGATGACATCAGGAAGTACATAGTTAATCCTGAGACTTGCCGTGAAGGCTGAGGAAGATTAAGGGAGAGGATCAGGAAAAAGTGACATTAATTCCACTGGACAGTGTAGCTTCCACCAATTAGGAGACTTGAATATACACAGGGTGAAGTGGGTCCAAGATGATGACTGGAGAGTAGTAGGAGACTATTTCAGTCTTGCTGAGGAAGGGCAGTATGATTGTCAAGGAAAAATCATGCTGCCTCCTTATTGATTGAAATACCTAAAGTAGACTTAGCAAATGCAAGCAGAAAAGCAAATGATGCTTTTCAGGCTCTCAAATTCCTGACATGCTAAGGGACCGGTGGTGTAGTATTCAGACAAGAAACATTCTTGAATCGTCCTGGAGTCAGATCTGAGATTCCTTATAAGGTATCCTTATGCTTTTAATGTCTGCTTTACTCCTTTTGTGGCTTAGCTTCCAGATGCTGAGGAAAACTGCAACTTTTTTGAATGTTTTAGGATAAATAAGATCATTTTAAAGTTTGTATTTCTCTAAAAGATGGCATTTTTTTCTCCCGAATGCCTGCTCAACAGCAAAGCTATTTAAACCTTTTGGCAGTTCTGAATCTTTGGAGATGTTCTTGCAGTTGAGAATTAATGCTTTGTATAAAAGGTCAGTAACTAGCACTGATCAAAGGCATTATGTTTCTAGGCATAGTAAGAAAATGTGGGAGTACAGTGACCCAGCTTGAAGCACTAGAAGACATTGCAAATTCCTTTTCTTAGGACTTTCTTTGTGGAAAACTGAACTAATGATTGAAGTCTTAAATCTTTTTCTGTTTGCTTCATTATCTGAAACTGAACTAGTGTTTTTGTGTGGTCAGTAGAATTATTTTAAGGTGAAGTTTTACATGAGAAATTATTGTGGTTTAGAAGATGGAAACACAAGTACTGGTTTTGACTGCAAGCATACATAGGTAGGGTTGATGATATGCATTGTTAAGGAGATATTTTTACCTTTGAATTGCTTCTTTAGCTTTTAAAATCCTACTCTCCTTGCTTATATTGAATAGATGCAAGTGGAAGTTAGGTTTAGGGAAAAGTTGTGCCTTGTGGCACAAGCATTAGAAATTCTTTAAGGAAGATTTCCTAGTGGCTGAAGTGAACCCAAAATTTCATCCTTTTAACCCAAATGTAACCATGTGAGACACTTATGTGATATATGTAGTCCTGTTAGCATGTAATTTGGAGGCTCTGGTCTTGGGTACATCCATATTGAGGTACATCCTGTTGTGTGTGTGATGTCCAATAGATGTCTTTGAAAAATGACGGAAAAAATTCTGTCATTGTTACACTTGAGCAAAATGTTTCAGTGAATTTTTTTTCTCCTGTCTGCACTGTTTCTTATAGTGTCAAGGGTATGTTTAGATGTGATATCTGATTACAAGGAAGGGATAAATTATTCTCATGTTTGAAAAAAGTATGACTTGTAGACTCCTTCATTTGATCCATTTGGTGAATGTGGGAACTGCTCAAAACCATTTAGTATTTTTTGACTCATTCTAGCAGCTGGGATTACTTCACTTTACCCCATGTATAAGGGGGATTAAATGAACTCCTTAAATAGAAAGGGAGAAGGAAAAGATAATTCTGTAAGAAAAAAGTTAGAATGGCAAAGAATTTAAAGAAAAAATTCCCTGTAAGAAAAAATTTAGATTGGCAAGGGATTTAAAGAAAAATTCCCTGATCATAATTTTGAGTGCTGAGAAGGCCAAGTAGCAAGAAATTCTGAAAGATGGATAATAACCTATGATCATAGCTTTTTTTTTGATAGGAGAAGGATTTAGCTGGTCACCTATATGTGAACAGCTTTTTAACAGACTCTAGGAGCAGTCTGCATGGGGTGAGGACTTGCTGTTTGAAGTTTATGTTAACTTTTAACTTTACTTAATGTGTTTATTTTTCCTCACTTCCCCTCTTTTTATACTAAGTAACAAACTTTCGAGGTTTAGTAGAAAAACCTCCTCCTTGGCGGTTTCTGTGTGTAAATGAATGGAAACTAAGGATATAGTTTTGTGTTTCCTTGGGGTGAATAGTGCACTGAATTCGAAGACAAAGAGTCAAGCCAGCATAGCAGGCATGAGGTAATGTATGTAGTCTGTGTGCCAAATGTGAAATTAGAAACATCTGCAGCTTGTATTTTGAAGTTCTGTTTTATGCAAATGCTCTCTCTGGAAGTGGAAAACTCACAGGAGTGCTATCAGCAACCGGACTGAATTCCCCTTCTTGCTCCTGTCAGTGATGAAATGAAAGCAAACCTGTTTCTTTTCTGACAAGGGTAAGAATTTAATCAGTGGGTCGATATTAAATAGCTACAGCTAAATGCTATCTGTCTAGAAACTATTAGGTATGTTACAAATTTGAGTTCTTATTTTGGGCTAGAAATCAAGGAGAATTCATTAGAACACGTTTTGTAGGATACAGGCTGGGGTAGGACTTTTTAATAGGGTACAGAGTGGCAGGAGCAGGGGTAATGGATGCAAATTGGAAGAGGGTAGATTTAGACTGGATATAAGAAAGAAGTGAGGGTGGTGAGACACTGAAACAGGTTGCCCAGAGGGGTTGTGGATGCTCTCTCCCAGGAAGTGTTTAAGGAGCAATCTGATCTAGTGGGAGGTATTTCTGCCCATGGCAGGGGTGTTGGAACTAGATGATCTTTAAGGTCCCTTCCAACCCAAACTATTTTAGGATTCTTTGTCNGCTGTATTGAACACAACGACAGATTTTGTCCTCTACAGTGAAGCCAGTAGAGATTTATCCCTATCTTGTTCTGGTTTAGAATCTGCCCTAATGTGCAATTTGGCAGTAGGGACAAACCTCATTGCTAGCTAGCTACTGCTAGGCACCAGAAAAGTGCCTGTGTCTTCCCACACCCTCCTTGGCACTGCTTCTGGGCTGACCCCTTGCTGAGCCAGCTTAGGAAATCGAATTAGCAGATAACCTTTTTGGAAGTGGGGACAGTTTGTTCTGTGGGGTGACAGTGCTGGGGGAGCAAGTGTGTGTGTCTGGGAAAGGTGACCAGCCTTTGCATAACAGCTCACCACTAGATCCAATTAGCTCTAATGTCAAAGAGCATTCACAGCTCAAACCCATTCTAGCCAGTGGCATAAGCTAGCCAGCTGGCCTCTTTGATGGGAAGTCAGAGCTGGATGCCTCTTGCTGTCTATAAGATGTGACGTTGGGGGGGCTGAGGGAGAGTGAATTACCTGATAATGTCTTTAACTGCCAGGGGAAGATTCACTAAAGCTAATTTGTCAAATTAAGCTATTTGTTCGTCTAAGTTTCCATTCTTCTAGACTGCACACTCCCCTGCATGAGAAACCTTGTAACTTGTTCTAGTGCAGCTTTTTTAAGGTCATAAAAAATTGTAAGTGGTGAAAGTTCACACCAAAATACTGTTTCTGTATAAAAAAGGTTTTATGGCTATAATTATCTGTGATGAGAGATTGTACATAGAGCCACCTCTTTGATGAAAAAAAAAAAACCCTAATAAAATTATTTAACTTTCATTAAGTAATTTCAGAGAAGCTGGAAGTTTGGCCACATAATCTACTGAAATTTTAGCTGTCTTAAGAAACTGGGGCCCACAAATTCATATTCCTTGAAATATGACCCTGATTGGGCTGTTCTGGCAATTAGACATAGATTTACTTTGAGGCTTGTATTTTTAGAATTTTCTCTTCCACTTTCATTTTTATTCTTTTGCACATGAGTAGTGCAGAGGACAGGCAAGGGCCTCTGCTCACCAGGTAGTACCTTATCAGGCTGTACAAGTAAAAATACTGGTAAAAAGATCTTTCAGCATTTTTATGCTTAAAGTCTGGCATTCCTGCTTTTCTTACCCTGTTTATATCTGTACATTTTCATCTTTCTTCATACTTGGGATTAATGGGTTTCCAACCGAAAAACTAGGAGGGCTTAGTGAAATAGCTTGCAGGCTTTGTCAAGAAAGTACACTAATAAAGGATATGAGTCCTCAGGATGAATCATACTTCAATTGTCTGACATTATGAAGTGCTTTTGAGAAACTGAAATGTAAAAAATTCAGTAGTTAGGGTTGTCATCTTGTCCCACTTTGCCCTGCTCCTTTTTGCACTTAAATTAAGCTGTATCATCCACCTACTCTTAGCTGCATTCATGTGAGAGGAGGAACTAGGACTTTCTGGTACCTCAGTTCATGGCCAGCTGGTAGAACTGTGGGCTTCCACCACCTCCAGAGTGTTTGTGGAAAAGATCCTGAAACTATCATCTGGCTGTATTCCCTGAAAGCATTAGAAACCTTCTTTTTCCAAGGTATTGCTCATCTCAGGAGACAAGATGATATATAGTAGGTGTGGGATTTCAGATGTTTGCATTAATAAAGGTTGCAGCTGGTTTTGCAGAAGGTTTACAGAGATGTAGTGCACCTAGCAAATACTTGGGATACTAGATTTTTAGTATTTTCAAGAGTAATTATTTACTGTGTTGGGATATTTGGTTTAATCTAGGTTATCTTTTGCTTCACTTTTGTTTGAAGAAGACTGCTAGTGCACCATTCTTAAACTAACTTTTTTTTTTAAATATGAATATGTTGAAGTATGTCATCTACTCTTGTGTCTACTTTTTGAAAATAGGAATTTTTTTTCATATTTTAAGTTCCCCTGCCTCAATTTCCTTTACCCATTATTTGTGCCTTCTTTCCAGCTGTTGGAAAAAAACATAAACTTCAGGCAAAAAATTGTTCTGCATGAAACATGCACTGATGTGAGATTTTCTTTAATCTTTCAGCAGTAACAATCTTACAGCCATGACCAGAGGTGTGTGTTTATTTAAGTGAATTTATTTCTACAGTGCAGCAGGCAGTTCGCAGAGAACAGTTGTGGGTTTGTCTGTAGACTTTTCCTTTTGAAGAGATATTGTGTTCCTTAGTTCTGTGGGACAGGGGGAGAGTGCAAAGAGGCTGAAAGACCTGGAAGGATTTGTTTGGAATGTGTGTGTGTGGGGGGGATTGCAACTGGGATAAGTTCAGCAATGTCAGGGGGCTGTATGAGCAGCCATGTGGGAACTGGGTTGATGTCTTTCGAAATGCTACTGTGTGATCTTCCAGAATAAGTGCTGAGTTTTTGGCCAAAGTTGTTGATGGTGAGGGTGAACTGAGTGACACTGGCAGTGTTTTTGGGCTGAAATGCTGACTCTTCTCCTTCAAAGAGCTTCAGGCAGCTTTAGTGCCATCCGTAGCATGAAATATTATTGTACAGCCTGGTCATATCTGTGATGACTAACTTGGGCTTTGCATAGTTGTCAGTTTTGATAGTACTGTAGTGAGATCTTCATAATCCTTTGGCTGTATAAATTTGCATTGATTGATTCACTTCTGACCACAATCTATGTAGAAGTCATAGTGTGGACAGAAAAATCAGTATCCTAAGTAAAAAAATCCAATTAAATCTTTTGATGTTCCTTTTCATTCAGCATTTAGGTAAAGCAGCAGTATCATAGAGGTAACTTAAAATAGTACTTGTTAGACTATTTTAGGAACCAAATATAAAGATGGTGGTATTATTTTGTGTATGTAGACCATGTGAGATGTGTGCATGCCACTGAAATTAGACGTGGTAGCATTCCAGAATAAACTAGGTGCCTTCCTGCCAGCAGTAGCTGACACCATTCTGTAATATGCAGATAGACATGTTTTTGTGGAGTATAATTTCAACAACTGTTCTCTTTTAATAAACAGTCTACTTCCTGTACTTCATATACTTAGTTGTTAACTGGTCTGCTTTAAGTGCCTAGACTGAGAGCACACTTGGTATATTTAACAGGCCCAATTCAAGGATGCAGTCAGCTGTACATATAAACAAGGTTTTTTCTGAATTTGTTTGAGACTTTGGATGTATTTTAATTGTCATGTTGTTGGAAATTTATAGCCAGGTTGGATGATACTTCTTTTCTCTACCATGAAATCCTATAAAATGTAGATTTTCCTGGCCTGGGTAGGAATGATCATAGTCAGATGGTAATCTACACTTCAGTAGCTTGTTTCTCTGGCCCCACTCTGTTTTGGGCAGATGGGCGGGTTTGAGATGAGGGCAGCAGGATTGAGCAAGCATGATGTCTGAGCTGCATGGAGACTCCTGTGTGTCTCTTAGGTTTGGTTGGTTTACTGCAGGTAGTTGGCTGCATGAGACATCCTTCATTTAGAGAGACCTGTTGAAAAGGAGATGGGGAACATAGAATAGGGTGTGTGGCAACTGGTGTTTCTTCAGGGCTTCCTCTGAAGGTCGATTTCAAAATACTGACTTGGACTGATGGGATCTGTAAGATCTTATTTTCTCTGTTGTGTCTCTAATTGGAGCTTGCATAATTACCTTCCCTCAAAGATAGGGGTGGGATCTGACATGTTGAATTAGGTACATGTGGCTTACTGTTGAGTCTTTCACTGAGTTAATCTCTTCCATCTTGTTGCCCTTCTTTTTTGGCCACTTGTAGGAGCAGATTCAATTTGCTTTGAGAAGGCCTTTTTCATGTTAACAGCTTGTTTTCGTTTTCTGTTGTGCAGAATCTCCACTGGGTCAGACAGGTAAAGCAATGATGCAGATGCATCAGGAAATATTTACAAGTGTAGACTTCTGGAATCTGTCATTAGTTATCTTAATTTAAAAACAAAACAAACAAAACAAAAACAAACAAAAAACCCCAAAACCCAAAAAGCCCCACACATTTAGTGTCAGGGCTTCTGTGGGAAGCAGAGAAAGGGTTTCTTGAAGACATCCCATGCAAGTGTATTCTGTTGGTATGTCTGAAGTAGATCAAAAAGCACAGGCTGTTTTCCTGTTTGGGTTCTAAACCCATTTTCTTTCTTTGGACATAGCCCTTTTAAACCTAGAGGCTGCTGCTGAAGGGTAGAAGCCCAGTGAGTGAGAAAATGAGACTCTTCTCTGCATCTGAGCCCCCCTTCCATGGCTTTGTGTATGGGAAAAGTGTGATGGCACTGTGGGCAGACTCCTGCTGCACACAGCCAGCTGTGCATTGTGAGGGACAGTGAGAGGGAGCATCTGAGTGAAGAGACCCTTCTGGAGCCCCAAAGGCAGTATAGAGAGACTTGAGCATTAGCCTGAAGAGCCAGATGGGATCTAGCAGGTCTGTGCTGAGCCAAAGCTGATAAAATCTTGCTGGCTTCATGTTGATTTGTGTGTAGCTGTGCCTGTGTACCAGCACTTACCTCTTCCAGGCCTGCCAGCTTAAAAAAATCAGGCTTTATTTAGAAATACTACGCTGCCTCTGAATGCAAAGGTGCTCCAGAAAATGTTGTGTGTTCATTTTGTGCTATGCTAGCAAGTCCTCCTTGACCTAGCCCTGCAGCTGGGGCATGGTGTTATCCCCGAGCTGTCTGTCTGTAGATTTAAGATTCAGAGTAGATAAAGTGGGTGTTTTGTGATGGTTTTGATTTCCTCAAATTACAGTAATTGTTGAGATCCCGTTGGGAATGATTTTCTGCCATTCAGTGCATTAACCCTTTCTGTTGAGTCTCTTTGGGATGTGTTGTTGCATCTCTTGGGATATGTTGTAGCAGGCTCAGTCTGGATCATGGGAGACTGGTGAGACCTTCTGAGAATCTTCTTTGCACTGAGGGTGATTAAATTCTGCTTCAAAGAGGTTGTGAAATTTGTGTTCCTGAAGGTGTTTGATACTCAACTGAACATGACTCTGAGCACAGCCTGATTTATCTAGCCTTGCTTGGGGCTGCTGCTTGGACTAGACAACCTCCAAATGTCCTTTCCTACCTAACTTACTCACTTGTTCTGTGGTATTTTTAGATTTATTAGTCAAAGTTACACCAAAGTTAAATTGCTCTCTTCCTTTAGGGGGTCTGCGTGTGGATAGTTAGAGTTTCACCTGCTGAACACTTGGGCAGTCAAGAGGTCTAAAGAGTTGGACACTCAGTCCTGGGTTGATTTAATGTGCAGTAGGTGGTAGCATTATCTACTGCAATTCTTTTAACACTTGTTTAATGCCATGAAAGCTGAAATGTCACAAAAGAGTTATATTGTGGAGAACAGCATAATAAAGGGTAAATGAAACTGAATTTCTCTTCCCTGAATGTATTATAAATGTCTTCTAAATCAGAATTGTCTCTGCCTTAATTAGCTTGGGTTCCCATAAGTCCACTTTACTCTTGCTGGAACAGCTCAATGCAGCTTGAGGAGCATGAAGCAGAACTCCTGTGTAAAGTAGACCTATTTAGAGGGAGGGATGGACAAATAACTGCTCCCAAAACAGCCAAAGTGTGTAGTGAAAAATGTACTGGGTGTTAGGGGAGGAAAAATGTCCCAGTTTCCCACTAGCTGTGTTGAAAACTATAACATTTGAGGACGTTAGATGGTGACACTGAGAGGATGGTATGAAGGATGATACCTGGAGGGGTATTTGCTGAGGATCTTGGCTGGGACCTCCTTACAGGATGTGACTGGTGAGCTGCGGGAGAGACATGGGGAAGTCATGTTTAAGTCTGGCTCCTCTGGTCTTCTGCTGCTTTACCCTTGAGTTTGAAAGCTCCCTCAATGGAATAATTAAGACCTAAGAGGCTTTTGGGGAGGAAAAGGTTTAAGGAAGAGGCATGTTGCAGACAGTATGGCTGAAGGGGAAGGAGAATTAAATGATTCTGAAGACAGTGAGAAAAGGTAGGAAAATATGGTAAAGGGAAAAAGAGACTATAACCTCAAAGAAGAGTGAAGTTGGGACAAATGAGATGGACAGGCATATCTAAGACCTCTAAGAACCTACTTGCAGGAAGTGTGGACTGGCTTAGATGTCATGTTACAGTTAAGTAGTGCATACAGTATGGAAGTACTGAAATACCCTGATCTAGTGGGAGGTCTATGGCAGGGGGTTGGAACTCGATGATCTTTAAGGTCCCTTCCAACCCAAACTATTCTATGATTCTATGTTTCTAAGTATCCCTTTGCAGGTGGCTTGGCGTGCAGCTGTTATCACTCTGCTGATTTGGCTGCTATATGGGAAATACGTGTGTATTCATAAATATGTGTGTGGGTTATATGTATACATACACATATGTATCCATTTTTATATAATTTTCTAAACTATTTAATTTTCTGGGAAACAAGCACTGCTGGAAACAGCAATGATTTGCAGATGGCAGTGCAGAGGCCAATTGCTGTTATGGCTTTGAATGGACACTGCTGAAAACGTTTAAATGACCTAAAAGCCACTACACGTAGCATAAGAGACATGGTATGTGAACTGATAATTCTTCATGAGTCATTTCCTGCTGAAAGTGTTATGCGAAGTGAACTGCTAGAGGGGGGGTGTATGTATGGGATTATATATAAAATCAAGAGCTGGGTGTGCTTTTTGCTGAGGTTCTTCATGTAGCTCTGCTGGTTTGGAGTGTGACCCTGCTGGTTGGTACCTCTGCCTGTAAATGGTGCTCAGGTTTAGGTACTGGTTGTTGGAACCTGCAGTGATTCCCTGGGGTGGCTTTTTCCTTGACATTGAAGAGCAAGTAGGCCATGTGTTTTCAAAAATTTCTTGATGGGAAGAACCATTTGCTGCTCTGAAGTGTGCTTTAAAATTAAACATTTTGATGATTCTGTAAATAAATAAAAAACCAAAAAAACCCAAAATTAAACAAACCACTCTGCCTCTCAAATGCATGTGCAACTACTTCTTGCTTGTCTGAGTTGGCAGTCTGATAACTGAGAAGTAGTGATAACAGTGAAACACCATAAATTACTTTAGGTATCAGTGTTAACAATTTCATTGCTGGCTTTATTTTATCACCTAGGTCATGTGGTTTATGCACAGTTGGGAATGACTGTAATTAGAAGGCCAAAATCTTCAACTGGTTTCTGTACTAAAATTCATTCACCTCTCTTTTTAAATGCCTGCAATGCAAAATTCTGCTATTTTTTTCAAATGAATTCAAGGTTGGGAATCGTATGATAAATGTCTTGTTAAAGTTAGTGCAAGAGAAGTTTATGTGGTTTTAAGTAGTAAAAACATTAAGCCCCCTTTTTTGAACCTTTCACCTAGCAAAAGAATTCTAATTAGAAAAAAACCCAAACCTCAGAACATTGTAGCAGAGTACCTCAAACCTGGATTGTGAAACATGGGATTCCATTTTCATCTTAACAAATATTTTGTTGTTGATGTCTGTGCTGTACCTGTAATGACAGATTTCTGGCTTCCTTCTTTACAGGCTCAGATTACTCCTCAGTGGGATGGTTACCTGGTACTGAATCCCTGTGGCAGTCCACAACCATTTCATCAAGCAGCCCCAGCAACCCTGTTAGAAGACACAGCATAGCTTCCGACAGTGGGGACACTGGGATTGGCACCTCCTGTTCTGATAGTGTGGAAGGTGAGTTGACACTGTTCAGTTTTTAGTCAAAATATCTCAGAAGTATGTTTCCCAAAATGACAGTGCTTCCCCAAAGCTGTTGAGCACGTGCAGTTCTTTGTTTTGCTGGCTGGACCAAGTAATTGTTTTGGTGAGGTTTAATTGATTTACTTCTGCATGAGTTGTGTGCATTAACTTGCATTTCTGCTACAAAGCCAGGACTTGTGTTGGATCTTGTGGTAATTGCAGTTACAAGAAGTGCCAGATTTCTTCAGAGAAGAAATATTCCATACTAACAGCACTTGATAGATGAGTGGTAAAAGCAGAAAACCTTTTAAGGGAGCTGATGAAAAAAAACAATGCTTTCTGGTATTTATTTTGTCAGCAAAGAAGGGCTTACTCACTGGGGCTGGGGGGAAATTGAGGCTTGTTGTCTTCTCGTTTCTTTCTTCTGCTGGGAAGTATGTTTACATTTTATTGCATGGCATTTTACACATAGTTGAAGATGTTTGAAGAAAATCAATAGTATCTAAAGGTTGTTAATACTAAATCATGATTACTCATAGTGAATCTTATCAGGGAGGGGTTCAGCCATTCTAGTAGCAGTATCTGTAGAACATTGGCACCCTTCCTATCATCTGTGTCACAGGAACTAAGCCTGAATCAAAGACAGTCTAGGCAATAATAAGGCTTGAAGTTTTCTTCTTGCACAGCCTTATTTTCCAGTAGGATTTTTCAAGGCTAAAGTAACAACAGTGAGACTGTAATATGCTTTTTTCCACTTTTTATATCCAGTAAATTTTTCAAAAGGGGCAGCTGAAATGAGGTAGAACAGGAAGAATTAGTAGGAATGAAGTAAGAAATGCTGAATCTCAATGTAAGAAACAGAAGTATCTACAGGGGAGCTGATCATTCCTGAGAAGTCCAAATTCCTCAGAGTTAAATCTGTCAGGCTTCTTTGCACTTGAGGAAATCCTTTCCCCCCTTTTCCTGTTGCATCTGTCAGTTGGAAAAGAACTCAGTAGGGGAAACCCTATGACTGTCTTTCTGCTTACTTAAATTTCTGAACCTTTATTGGCTTGGGCAGAAGAAAAGATTTTTTACTCAAATATTCATATTCTTGGGTGTAAAACTGAAATAGTAATTTTTTATTAATGCTGAAGCCTTACTGCCTTTTCTTGAAGTGAAAGAGTTACAGGGGGAGTAAACTCGTGGTGTGTGATACAGTATTATGATCAGTCTTGCACAATAGTGTTTTAAGATGCAGCATTTGAATTAAAAACACACTCTCCCCTCCCCGCCCCCTTCTTCTGAGAGTTTCTCTGTTTGAGGGGTGGGAAGAAGGAGAGGAAATGAAACAGCACCTCCTCATCAGATGTTCTCCTGACTGCCTATGGCAGGGGGGTTGGAATTAGATGATCTTTAAGGTCCCTTCCAACCCAAACTATTCTGTTATTCTGGAGCTGAAGAGAACAGAGCAACTGTTCATGAGGGTGAGGGAAATGATGCACTGATAGAATATCACATTTGATAGGCATTTATTAGCAGTTTATTAATAATACATCTGTTCACAGGCTTTTAATGGATCAGTGTTACCAGCTGCTTTCAGGGCTTCTTTAAATAAGGAGGGAAAAAGTTGCAAAACCAGATAGTTCATGAAGCTTGTGCCTCTGGCTATGCTTGATAATGGTCACTTCTGCTGTATCTTTAATGTTTATCCTATTTCCTGCTGTGTTTTTTGAAATACTTTTATTAGCAGGAAGGACGATGTTAAAGGAGAAAGGAGGGAAACCTAAAGGTGAAATGAAAGCTTATGGAAGGAGGGAGCATGCAAAATGTTTGGAAAATGAGAGTATATGTGTCATTTAGTGGGAAGTGCTGTGGTCTGTGCTACCTACTTGTCTCTGACTCTTAAGCTGCCCCCTCCACGTGTCCATGAGAAGAAAAGGGCATCCCTGATCAGTGAAACTGCCAGGCCAGGCTGGTAATTGCAGGCTTGATGCTGCCCATCTGCTCTCAATGTGGTGCTGGGGAAGAAGCCCTTGGGGATATTTCAGAGAGGAGTTTTTTTCACAAGTCAGCAGATCATTATGATTCTTAACAATGCTCAGAGAATGAAATGTAGCCTTGCTATGTCCTTTCTGGTATGCCTACTGAAAGTCAAAATCTTAATTTCAGATTAAACATTAGCATCTGCAGTAATTTTCAAAGGTGCAAGTGAACCAATTTATAAAGATGTGCAGTTATTAGTATTTATGCTGGTGCATAATGGCACTCAAATCTGTTTTTTACTGGTTTTCCTTGCATAGAAGATCTTGAAGGTCCCTTCCAACCCAAACCACTCTATGATTCTATTCCATGATTCTACAATAGATATTCCATTGGATTAATTTTCTTAGTCATGCTTGATTCCAGGAGCATTCATTCGTTTTGAAAGTGCAGAATTTGCAGAATGATGTCAAGTAGCTTTTGTGTTTGGCTCAGACCTCTGTGGTTTGGAGGAGTATGGGTTTTGACAATGACAAGGGAAAGAGAAGTCTTTAATGTCAAAATGTATTTAGGTTATTGTCTGTAAGGGAGCTTATGTAAAAGGAGGAAAATGAAATAACTACTGGAGTTTTGTTGTTGAAGTCGAGAAGTGTTAATGTATTTTGGGGGATGCTGAAGAGAGAATTACAGAAGATGTAAATGTGGGGATATTGATTTGGGTAGAATAGATCTAAAACTTTGAATTCAGGGTGCTCCTAATTTTAAGATAAAAAGTCAATTTTAAATAAAGACAGTTAATGGGATTAGTTTTCTTTGTTTATTTGTTTCCTGGCACCAGGTGGTTTTGGATTCAGAACATCTTTTGAGTGACATAAAAATAATTACTGTATTCTGTATGGATCAGGAGAAAAAGGTTTTGAAGATTTTGATATGATCTTTTTCAGCTTCTTTCCTTTTTAAACTTCTACTTGTAACTCAACTCTGTTCCTACTGTTTTCATTTTAGCCTGTAGGACAAATAGCTCCTCTTGTACATAAATTGCAGCAAAGTCTTCAGAAAAAATATTCTATTTTCTGTTAAAAAATATGGTGGAGGTGAAGCATAGAGCCCTTTGAAACTGTTGTTGATTTCCTGCATTCCTGCTACAACCCTGACTGTGTTCAGGGTAAATCATGTGGAAGAAAAGGTTTTTGGTGGCCAACAACTGATCATCTGTTGATAAAGACTATTTTTGAGTGGCCTTGTTCTTGCCTTCCTTCTCCCTGGTGACTCTGAAAGTGGCAGACATTACAATTGTCACTCAAGTTCATATGGACAAAAGATAGATCCCAACATTAAACATCTAACAGCTCTGTGTAGGTCATCAGATTAGTTTGTCTCTTAAACTTCAGACTTTGACCAAAAGGCACGTATTCCTAGTACAGAATTGAAGGTATAAGAGAAAACAAGATTAAAGGGAAGTGGGTAGCAGATAAAAGTCTCTCTTGTAGCAAAAAAGTGCAGTTAGAACCCTCTGAAAGCTTTCAATAATAAGATCTTGGTTTATCTTTGTGCTGCTCAGAATTCTTTCAAATGAAAGCAGATTGTGGTGAACTTCTGAATTATGACTTTTGACTGCATTAAAAGCATGGCCTACATTAAAGTGCTTCTTTTAGAATATACAGTGTCTGCTGGGATAAAAAGGTGTGGGATATTGTATGCAAATGTGCAATGCATTGATAATGTCAATTTTTCCTGTTCATCAGGAGCAACAGAATTAATTTATTTCACTTAGAATTTTTAAGAAACATTGTGCCACCTGTGCCAGTCATTTGGTACCATTTACATCAGAAACTTGTGCAACTATTATCTAAGCATTTCTGAGGCTGTTTATATTTGAGTTATCTGACTGGAAAATTGGGATTGTATCAGAAATTAAATGAAGTGTAAACCCCAGCAGAGCTCCTTCCTCTGTGCACGTGATGAGTTTTGCCTTTTGGGCAGGAGGGATAAGAACTGGATATTGATGTGGCAAGATACAAGGCCCATCAGATAAGCAGACTGAGCAGTGGAAAGTTCCTTATAAAGCAAATCCTTCTCCTGTACTATTAAATACAATCCTTGATTTATCATTTCTGGTTGCAAATAAGTAGGCATGAGAATTCATTAAATATTTCTCTCCTGAAGAAGACATGTTGGATGCAGAGGATCAGAGTTAATATTTTTTTATTGGGGAGTTGATGTTCTGCTAGGTTATTTTTTTGAAAAAGCTTCCTTTTATTAAAAAACTCTCAGGTTAAAAATGTTGATTTATGAAAGTTGTGCAGTTGTGTCTTTCTTCATAAAGAAATTGGAATAAGTCTGATCTGTATAAAATTTATAATGTTGTTTCATGGCTATATAGAGAGGTTAATTTTGGGAGAGGAGTTTCATAAGTGGTAGATGCTTGATATATTGTCACTGCATTTGGTATAGATATTTCTTCTCTGGAATACCTAAGAGATAGAATAGAAATTTATTTTAATGTTATGATACCCAGAGAAGTCTTTTGTTTTGAATTTTAATATGTTACCTTTTCAAAAGGACTACAATATCTATTAATATCAATTTAATTGTCGAATTTCTTGGTATCCCAGTGAACATGGTACAGCCAACTCCAAAGTAACTTGTTTTTTTGCTATTTCAGGCTCTGTTCTGTTCTTCTAGTAGATCCCAGGCATGGTGTTCTAACACTTTTTTCTTTTTGCTGAAGGAAAAAAAGATGAATAATTGTAGCTATTTGATATAGTGAAAGATAGAATTCAATTTCAGTAGCCAAAATCTAATTATAGCTGCCTTGGGGGATTTCTCTTTAGTTTAGGATGCTGCTAAAATTAATGGAATTGAGAAAGTGTACAGGTCAAATACCAGTTTGCACTATCAGTTTTGCAATAACACAAAGATTCTGGATTTTGAGAGCTGCCACATGCACTTTAATCTCATTGTCTACCTTTCCTGCTAATTTTGGAACACAGTGGATTTTCAGAGAAGTCCCTGACCTTAATTGTGCTGAGGTTAATCACACAATCAGCCTTTAGATCCTGGCAAGCACTGGCATAAGTTTGTTGCAGGAGATTGATTATTTGTAGGTGAGAAAATAATATTATTTGCCTTCCTCCCTGCCTTCCAAGCCCCAGGGTTTAAAGGACGTCCCATCCTCTCTATAGATCTGAGGACGATCTAAATATTGATGCTCAGTGCTTGGCTGTTTATTTTCTGAGGTGTTTTTTTTGGTAGGATCTGAACAAAATTTAAACATGGATTATTTTGGATTTCTAATAATTTGTTTCCAGGGTTTAATGGACAGAAAGAAATGATGCTACTAAATTTCCACTAAAATAAGATGTACAAAAGTCACTTCACACTCCCTTTTTGAACCAGCACAGTCTGAATTTTAAATTGACTTGAACTAAAGGCACTCGCTAGTTCCAGATGTAAATGTTCTGCAGAGAGAAATTAGAAGCTGCTGTAGCTTCATACTTTGCCTTCTTTTGTGGTAGTTTCTCCACAGAAATGAGCTCACAGCTTGCACGTACTCGGTTTGTCTCCCATAAAAAAATGCAGGCAGGGTTTTTCTCCAGCTAGTTGGGAGTGTTCTGCCCAGTGAACCCTGTGAATTTTGCCTTCAGCCAACATCAGTGCTTGATTTTGACAGAGACAATTCCTGATTGTCCTAATTGGAAGCTAATTGGCGAAAATAAATTGAGCTTACTTGGGATTTGACAGCGTTCACTTTGATACTTTGCAAAAAGTTATTTCTGTCCTAAGTATTTTGGAAACTATGGGGCTGTTTGAGTTGCATTAAAACAAAATGTATTTGAGATGGTGGGGAAGGTTGTCCTCCTACCCTTCCCAGTCTCTCCCCAGTGGGACAGAGAGAATCAGAACAATGGAATCATAGAATAGTTTGGGTTGGAAGGGACCCTAAAGCTCATCAAGCTCCAACCCCCCTGCCATAGGCAGGGACACCTCCTACTAGATCAGGCTGCTCAGTGCCTTGTCCAGCCTGGCCTTAAACACCTCCAGGATATGGAGCATCCACAACCTCTCTGGGCAACCTCTTCCAGTGTTTCAGTACCCTCACCGTAAAGAATTTCTTTCTTATATCTAGCCTGAATGTACCCCCTTCCAATTTACATCCATTGTTTCTAGTCCTTCCATTACGTATCCTATTAAAAAGTCCTGTCCCATCCTTTCTGTAGGTCCCCTTCAGGTATTGAGAAGTTACTGTGAGGTCCTTCCTGAGCCTTATCTTCTCAAACTCAACAACCTCAACTCCTTCAGCCTGTCTTCATAAGGAAGTTGCTCCAGCCCTCTGGTCATTTTCAGGGCCCTCCTCAGGACCTGCTCCAACAACTCAATGTCTATCTTATTTTGAGGGCTCCAGAACTGGACACAATACTCCAGATGGTGCCTAACCAGAGCAAAAGCAAAGCAAAGAGAGCAAGACTGTGGTCTGAGAAAATGGCAGTTAGTAAGTGAAAGGAAAAAAAAAAAACCAAAATCAAGTGACGCAAAACCACTAACAGCACCCTTGCCAGTCTTTGACCAGCAAATGCTTTGGAAAAAAAAACTTTCGTCCAGTTTTATTGCTGAGAATGACATTACATTGCATGGAATCTCTTTGGTATTTCAGGTCAGCTGTCCCAGCTGTGTCCTCTCCCAACCTCTTTTGCACCCCCTTGCTGGGATGGCAGAGGCTGTGTAAGCACACTTCAGCATTAGCTAACACACTGGTATGTTATCCATGCTGTTTTGGTCACCAGTGTAAAACACAGTGCTATAGGGGCTTCTGTAAAGAAAAATAGGCTCTGTCTTAGCCAAACCCATTGTAAGCTCTGCCCCTTACCATTTGCATCATGCTCAGGTGAAATCTTGGGACTTTGTCTTTAATATGTCCTGTAATCTGTGTTTTGGGAGTGTGGTGGAAGGCTGATTCTGATGGGAGCATCATACAATAGTCTTGTCTATATTTAGCTTAGCATCATGAGACCTGGGCATGTCAAGCATTTTACTACTTTGCTGAGAGATTTCAGCAAGGATTTTGTGCTTGTCTTTATGTCCAAGAAGAGTCTTTGGCCTGCATTCCTCAATTCTAACTTTACCTCCTTGATACTTAAAAGTACATTTTCAATAAGGATTTATAGCCTTATCAGAAAAAAAAGCACAGAACTTATTAATACTTTCTTTTGTAAACAAAGTTGCACACTTAGCAATAGGCTATAAAAGATAGGCATGGAGTCGCTGATATTCTTTTACTGAGCAAGAAAATGCCTGTTGGTGCTGCCTAGAGTTTTCTCACTTTAGAATCTAACAGATATACCTGGTTATATGCCATTTAAAATGTTTCTAAATCTCTGTTTTTTTACAGTTTTACAGCACTACCTATTTCTGTAGGGCTTACACTTTAATTGAACACAACCTTAATGTATGTGAAGGTAAAGCCTTGTGTGTGTGAAGTCCAGTTAGTGTGTTTAATGTTATCTTTTATTTAGCTGTGATTTGAGTGTACTGATGATAAGGAATATTTGTAAAAAATCTTTTGAAGCCGAATGTAAAAGCTCCCTGTTAAGGAGCAGCTTTTTCAGGACCTCACTTGTGTTTCTACAAGTTTCTGTGGTAGTCAGATGGAGGTTTTAGAAAGCACAGTGTGCATGAAACTTGGTTACTCCATCTCATTTCTTTTATATCTGAATTTCTTCAGGGTAGGGGATTAAGTGCCTGAGAAAGTGAGAAAGAAGTACCCAATTTAACTAGCTAGCACAAGATTTGGGTGGAAGGAAGCAGTGAATTTTGGAGATTAAGTGGAGAAAAAAGCCTTCAAGAATATTTGCCTGTCTGCTTATGGGGGGTTTGTTTCATGTAACCTCACCTGAGTGGTGGTTGGTAACAGGTGGCCTTTTAATTTTCAGGCAGAATAGGTGGAAGTTTGTTGCTTGTGTTAAATTATATTCCTTGGGGAACTCAGACTGTTTTGCTTTTAAAGCAAGCATTGTTGTCACTGTGCTTTTTCTTGTCACCACCTTTAATGCTTCTTAATCAAATTTAGAAGGAAAATTGGTGTGTTTTTTTTTCCCCAGTACCAACAGAGTAAAATGAACCTTTTGGGTTTTTTTTTCTTCTTTCTTTTGAAGGACTGCCAGATAAGATTTGGCTATGACAGTGATTGCTGCATTTGTGTCAGATGCTGTCACAGAAGCTTGTAGTGTAGTCAGCTACACTGAGGTCAGTTCTTTGCCACTGAAAGGGAGCAACTTCTCCTTCTAGAAAGTGTCTTTCATTTATGCACTTGCCAAATCTGAAGGATGAAAACTATGAACTAAGGTGGTAATGGAGTTGATCCATATTTTTTCACAGAATCGCAGAATGTCAGGGATTGGAAGGGATCTCAAATAATCATTTAGTACAATTCCCCTGCTGGACCAGGAACGCCCAGATGAGGTCACACAGGAAGGCATCCAAGCGGGATTTGAATGTCTCCAGAGAAAGAGATCCCACACCCTCTCTGGGCAGCCTGTTCCAGTGTTCTCTCACCCTCATCATGAAAAAGGTTTTTCTTGTATTTCTGTGGAACCTCCTGTGTTCCAATTTGCACCTGTTGCCCCTTGTCTGTCACTGAATATCACTGAGAAGATCCTGGCTCTATCCTCCTGACACTCACCCTTTAGTGACCTTATTAATGCTTATAAATATGTAATTTTTATATTATATTGAGCTGCCAACCACTATCTGCAGTCTTAGAGTTAATTACAGAGGCTTTTTCTTTCTTAGTGGTCCTTTGACTTTTTTTGCAATTGCATTAAAAATAGTTACATGTATTTTTCATTGATTCAGAGTGAAGAGGTAACTAGGGCATGCAATTTAAGATGAACAGAGGCTGGAATAAACCTAGGAAAACATGGGCTGTCTAGCTTAAAAGGATTGTTTAACATGTAAAAATGATCTTGGTCTATTTTTTTGCATTAAGTTATTCCAAATTTAGGTAGTGTTGCTGTAATCAGAAGTTCTCCTAAGTATTTTTTTCTTTAAATATAGATGTTAGTGTCTGTGAGTACTGTAGTCCTTAGAAGATGAGCAGTGAAAACAATCTCCCTGCTGTGTTGAAGAGGAAATTGCCTATGAAGCCCATGCCACTTATATGCTGTGGTATTAAATATTTTCTTTGCTCTGTGTTTTTGTTGCCTTTAGACACTATTTTTTGTAGTTCAGGTACAATGAGATTCTTGTAATAGCTGATATACCCAAGTTTATATTTTCAGCAAAAAAGACAAGTTTAGAAGTAGCATCTATTAGTTCATTGTAGGACAAGTGTTTGAGACTGAAGAAAATCTAGCAATGAGTGAGTGCTAAATTAATCTTTAATGTTGGATCTTAATGGAAGAATAAAAGACTTTCCAGCGCAGAAGTTTATAGGTAAATTTAATTACTCTGATAGCTCATAGTTCTCTGTTCTTACCAGTAGCAACGCTTTAGTGGTGTGGTGAAAGGGGGAGGTTCTTAACTTAAAATCTTCTTATATTTAGGAGGAATTAGTATAAAATGTGCCAGGAGAGTGGGGGTGAGAATATCACCCTAGTAGGCATGCCTCCAATTGAGATTTAGCTTCACAGCTATCCACAAAAGATACTGTGGATGCTATTTTGAAATAACCTGTAAGAAGTCTGCTTGTAGTCTGAAAAATAGTTATACAAAGCACAGAGAAAAGTCCATTGTGTCCAGTTTTTCCAACACTGATTGAACTACTTCCTTTGGATGTGACAGGTAGTACCAGGTGACCCATCATGAGGGTCAGCAGTTGATATTTGGGCTTAGAGCTGCACTGAATTTGAAACTGGGCTGAGATCAACTTGTTGCTTAAGACTTGTTTTCTTGTGGCTCTGTTATTAAGATCTAGACAGTATCAGTAGTGTTGGTACTGCCAGGAAATTAAAAAAAAAAAAAAAGCCTAAAAACTAGAGGCCCTGTGTTCAGTCTGCAGAATGGTCATAGAAATGTAGCAGTAAATAGCCTTTTGATTGCAGGGAGAGGGCTGGGAACCTTGTCCCTTTCTCCTCATCTCATTTGAGAAACTTTTCTCACCTCTAACTCAATAAAGCAGCAAAAGCATCATGCTACAGTCAGGACGTCTGAATGTGCTTCAGCAAGTTGCTACAAAAACCTTAGGATATGATAGTTTTAAAAGTTTTTTTTTTTTTTGCTTTATTTCATGCTGACTTACCAGTGGTACTTCAAATAGAATGTTTGAACTTTGAAAGAGTAGGTTTTAAAATGTGT
The DNA here is from genome assembly GCA_013400935.1 of Turnix velox. Taxonomy (NCBI): domain Eukaryota; kingdom Metazoa; phylum Chordata; class Aves; order Charadriiformes; family Turnicidae; genus Turnix; species Turnix velox. Next base: position 101,202 of record VZTY01003230.1, read on the forward strand.
TTTTGTCTAATAAATCTTGCCTGCTGCTCTTCAAATTCTTCAGTTTTCTGCCTGTCATGCTTTTTCTATTTCACTTAAAATATGGTTTAAAGTTGGATCTGTTCTGTCTGAGCTTGTATTTGGTCACAGTGACATTCTGGAACCCTGTAGTGTGGATGGCAGAGTGTTGACCCCTGTGAGAAAACCTGTGTCTTGATTTGGCTTAGGCTTTTTTTTGTTTGTTTGTTTGTTTTCCCAGTCATTAGTGGTGGGATGTTTTTATACAGCCCTGAGCAAAACCCACAGCTCCTCTCTTTACTGGGAAATCCACATTTCCCACCCCCACAGTGGTAGCAAATCCTCTCACAAAGTGACCACATGGAGGCTTTGAGAGGCTTTGCTGGTTTATTTTAGTACTCTCAATTGATAATAAACCTCTTAAAGTATGTTCTTGCCTCTTGACTACTTTAAAATCGTGGGAGGAAAAAAAGCTTCCATTAAGGATGATTTTTCCATTGTAAATTTATGTTCTTGTATTGCAGCTGTCCTGCATGAATGCTTGAAAATTTTCTGCCTCATCCTCCTTGTAAAGGGAAATGCTACTTATGTAATGGAAAGCTTTTTAGTAAATACTCAAGCTTTTTCTACAGAAAAACTCTTTGATGCAGCTCTGGTAGGGAATGCTAGTTGCATAGATCTATGTGTATCTTCTGTGTTTTAAAAATATCTGTTAACTATCAAGATAAGAATAAATCTCAGAGGCTATTGTCTCTATATATGAGAATAATTTTCTGCATGTCCTTAAAGGGAGAAAGAATGCAATATGCTTGATTTCCTCTATTGTGAAAACTTTCAGGCAGCATTTCTCTGTGCACCTTTTTCTAAATTTCTTCTAGTAGTAGTGGAACATAGATGTTTTTCAGACGCATATTTTGTTGTATAGTTTGGTAAAGATGATGGTAGATTTGATTAGTGTTCTGTTTCCTAGGAATTTTGTTTTGTGTTGGCTTGTTTTTTTAAAAAGAAAATCTCATTCAAAATAAATATGGTTCTAAGAGAATTTAATTTGGTTTTGTAAACCAGGATGACAGTGTTAATGATGGTGGAGGACCAGAACAAAGACTCTGTTAGTGATCTGGTTCTGTTGGATTAGTAGGAATGTGAGGGTTCTTAGGAAAGATACAAGAGTAACTTTCTAATTTTGAGTCAGTTTCTTCTTCTTTACCCTATGTGGCTTTGCTGCGGTGCTAAAGAGTTGCATCCACTTCTATCCTATGTGGTGCTGTTCCACCAGACAATTCTTGGAACAGAAAAATGTGGTTAACAATAAAATATATTTGACAGTATATATAAATGTTAGGGTCTCACTCCTTGTCAATTGTCCATACATCAGAAAGTGTTTCTTGTTCTTAAAGATGAGTCGTTGGATGTTTGTTGTATCGTTTTTCTCCTATGACATTGAACAGGAAGTTTGTAAGGATGTTGCTAACAAATCTGGTGGGTTGCAGAAGGCCTTTTTCCCTCCTTAAGTTCTCTGTCCTGGAAGAAAGCATGTTCCTGTTTTGACATCACAACACATTCTGCCAGGCAGTATGGCTATAAAAGATAACTATGATAAAAATTCTACTTTTATCTTGCCTATTAGCAATGTAGCTGTGACATGATGGTGACTTCTTAAACGTGGCTCACCTAGCACTGAATCCCTGTGACAAATTGTAGCTCAGTGAGTTGGAGCTCACCTACTGCTTAATAATTTAAGTGCCACAGTCAAGCTCATCTGAAAATAGGAGCCAAATAGTTTAATTCAGGTGTTCTTTGTTTGGGTTTTTTAAAAATAATTTAAATTTCTTTGAGAAATAATTTGTACTGGATATGTTCATGCTGTAGAATCATAGAAATTTGGTTTTGAAAAAACTGCTTTCAAAAGGTCAGCATTTCCACCCCTGTGCTCATAACAGGGTTGTCACCAACACAGCTTGGGTCAGCTGTGATTTTGTGTGGTGGAGTTCCTGAAAACAGATTCCTTGCCCACTTGGGGTAACATGTTACAGTGCTATAAAATGTCCTTGTGAAATTTTTTTTCTCTAATGTCTAGTCCAACAGTTCTTAGTTGCTGGCACTCATTTTGTCCTCTACTTCAAGAAACAATTTGTCAAACAAATATAACCTTCTGTCAGTTTTGTGTTTGCTTTTTGGGGAGTGGGTTAGATGAATTGTGGGCTATAGGTTTACTTTTCTGACCAGAACTGTGTACTATGGTATTACCTCTGTAGTTTTCAGCAAGTCTAGTTTAATTATAAAGTTTAAATACACGCATATTTTGGAATGTATTGCTTTGAAGTACAATACATGCCTCCTTGCATGCTGGGTGCTGTTCTGAAGTCTATAGGATGAGTATCTTCTTGATGTTGGCCTGTGAATCAGAACACTGAACATCCTGTGCATGCTTTTTAAATTGTATGTGCTATGATAAACTCTTAGTGGCACATCCTTTTTCATTTGGGTTAGCCTGTCACTGTCAAAGACTAAAAATATCTTGTGTTTTAATAAGCAGAACAGTCTTTCTAGGCTAATTTAAACAATGGCTTTTTTTGTATGAAGTGTCAGAATGTTTTCAGTTTTCCCTTTTCTAAGTCTTTACTGTAGGAGCATATAGATATTCTGAACTGGATTACAGATAAACAATCTACAAATATCTACAGATTTTCAAGGAACACAATTTTTAACTGAGTGAAAGACATTTTTGGAATAAGTTTTCCCTTTGGATTTATGGGGGCATCCATAATCATAATTTGCATGGTTTGTGGTTCTTCTTACATGGTAGAGAAATCATAATAGCCAAACAAAATCTAGTTGAAAAATTTTAGAGACTGTTCAGAATTCAGCTAAGATATGCTCAGTTGTTTTCTTTGTTTTGTTTTTTTTTCCACTTTTGACAGTAATAAATTGTCAAGTTCATGGTACAATGTTTAGTAAAGACAGCTTACAGATAGAAGATTGTCTGATGTACTATAGTATCTTCATTTAACTTTGTTTTGATAGGATAATAATTTAAAAATGAGCTTTACTGCTGTGCAAAATGTGTGTGTAATGCACACTAATGCTTTGTGTAGATTTTCTAAATTACAAGATCTAAAAATAACTCTTCATAGTTGTTAAACTGTGAATTAGCAAGTCCTGGTGGTACAGAATGTATCTGTTTTCAATGTGGGAGGAGAACAAGAAAGTCTGAAAAAACTTAAATACTTTCAAAGTATAAAGATCTTCCCCCCAAATGTGGGTATTTTTATGCTCATGTGAATCTGATGTGATAGGTCCATGAAGGATCATTCTAGACTGGAGCTGAATGAAGGCCAGGCTGTTTGCAGGTTTCATGTATATGGGCTCTTGGAAATCATGAAATCATGGCTTTTCTGTAAGTTTGTAAGTTACTCTGGAACAGCATGTTCTGTTGGTAATGCTGCTTGTGGAAGAACAACTCTTTGGCCCTATGAAGGATTTGTTATGGAAAAAAATCCCTTGTGTCTTTTTGTGGAGGTTAATGAGACATCCCTTGCCTAATGTATTTTGTGAAAAAGATCCCTGGTGAAGTGATTTATGGCTTCTGTAGGACTGGAAATGTCCTGCCCTTGTGACGCATGATCTGAATGTGATCTTATGTTTCTTTCTTCTTTCAACTCCAATCAGTGCCATCGGCTTCAGTGTTCCTGGTCAAGGGCTCATTAACTCCCCCATCTTCTCTCTCCTAATGGAGTAAAAGGAAGAAGAGGGGGGAGACTAGTCTGAGTTATGGTAGTGCAGAGGATAGGTGTATTTTCCACATTTGAAGCCACTCTGACCAAGAATCTTAGACACCAGGTATTCAAATCATATTACTCCTTGATGCTGAGGAGGCTGTGGTAGAGGACTCAGTACAGGATGCTCAGCTGGATTAGCTTCATACGCACAACTGCTCCGTTCTGTTACTTTTCTATCCTTTCAGTTCCTTAAAAAAAGGAAAGTGATGAAAGGCTGCTTTTGGACAGACTGCCTGTTTTATGGCCTTTGTTGTAACTTCTGATGTTACTGATGACTCAATTCCTGTACAACTTGGGTCTTCAGAATCATCTTTTGCCTGAAAAAGAATAATACGTGATATAAGAAGAGAAGAAACAGACTTTGATTTGTACTGATAGGATTTTTGCTTTCAGAATGTCCAGTGGTGGAGTAACACATTGTAAAATGATGTTTGGGAGGGATGCATTGTTTTTCTAGATGTTAAGATTAATACTAGTAAATGATACCATCAAACTCTTGTGGGTTAGGGAGGTGCTGTAGAATTCAAGGCCAGGTTGAGGGGAGCATTGAGCAATCTGGTCTAATGGGAGGTGTCTCTGCCCATGGCAGCAGGTTGGAGCTAGATGATCTTTGAAGTCCAAGCCCAACCATTCTATACTCTGGTTGTCTGATACATAGATGTAATAAGCAAATAGCAAAAACTGCAGATTCTATGTTTACCCATGAGTTTAATTTTATAATGGAAATTAAAGTTTATTTAATCCTTCATAGAAACTGGGTTGGACTTTTTTGGAAGGAGATGAAGAATGTAAAAAAAAAAAATCAGAAGCTCTTAGATAAGTAGTTCTGAAGTTTTGGAATGGAATGCAAATTGGAGAGTAGGTAGGAATATAATGGTTGTATATGACTATTTACTTTAGTTCTGCCAGGTAGCATAGTCTAGTAGAATTAATAAAACAAATTACTTATTGCCAAAGAGTTCTTGTTTATATGCCTCTAGGAGTGTTTTATTCCCCAGGGAGTAATCTACCCTTAATTTAGTGTAAAAGTTGAAGAACACTAATTAGAGTGTTGTTTACATGAGTGGGTGTTATTCCAGCCTTTAAGAGGTAGGTGTGGGACTTAATGGAGACTGTGAAATGTGTGGTGGAATTTTGTGTTTCAGAAGTTAAATATCAGACCTAGAGAAGCATGGATTACCTTTTTTCCCCCTCTGAAACTTCCTGATAAGCAAGGCTGGATAATTTAGCTTTTGTATGCATTAGTATGGATAGTTTCATTAATGTGCATTTTATGACATTTTGGAATCATAGAATGGTTTGGGTTGGAAGAGACCTTAAAGATCATCTAATTCCAACCCCCCTGCCATAGGCAGGGACACATCCCACTGGATCAGGTTGCTCAGTGCCTCATTCAGCCTGGCCTTAAACACCTCCAAAGGAGGGAGCATCCACAACCTTTGTGGGCAACCTGTTCCAGTGTCTCACCACCCTCACAG
>VZTY01003231.1:0-20526 GCA_013400935.1 Turnix velox
CGCACTCCCGGACACGCCCCCTTCCTCGCCCCGCAGCCGCCATTGGACCAGCCGGAAGCTACAGCCCCCACCCGACCCTGTGGTAGCCAATCCACAGCGACCACTCTCAAAAAAAGAAGGAAAAAAAATGCCATGGCTGCTTTCCCATTGGCTGAGCTTTAACCCATGCCTTCGGCTTTCCACAGGCTGCCGCTGCTGCCAATCTTCGCCTCTGGATTTTCTGATTGTTTTTCCTCAAGACGAAGGGCGGACGTTGCCCACCCACTTCTCTCGCCGAAGGGGCCGGGATTGGCTGAGGAAGTGACAGCGGGCGACACCGCATGTCATTGGTAGATGGGCAGCAGGGGCGTCTTGCGCCATGTGACGCGATGACGCATCAGCGGCCTGGCCTGGCTCCCAAGATGGCGGCGCGCAGGCTGCGCCGTCGTTAGAGGATTCGCGCTCCGCTGAGTATCTCTTTGCCCGCACCTGGCCTGTGAGTGTGCCGCGATGGCGTGGAGACGCAGGGTGATGGCACAGCGGGACCGCCTGCCCTACTGGGCCACCCGCTGGCGAGATCTTGGTGGCTGGAGATGAGGAGAAGGGTGCGGGAGGGCCGGGGAGCGAGCGCCTCCCCGGGCACCGGCGGCCTCGTTTGTGGCGGGCGAACGGGCGGGCGAACGAGCGGGCGGGCTGGGTCTGGGAGGAGCTGAACCCCCTGCTGCTCTGTGGTCTGTGTGGGACGGAACTGGGTTCCTGATAAGATGCTTCGTTTGAGGTAGGATGTTAAAAAGCCGAGATCGAACTTTTGAAATCTTCCCGCTGTGAGAGAGGTTTTGGGAGGGGGGACTATGGATTGTAAAAAGGCAGGAGAAAAATTTAAGGTGTTACTTTGGGTCAGCCCCATGGCAGCGGGGATGCTGTAAGTGCCATGCTTTCGAGGTTGATGGGGTTTAATCCCGATTTTTTATTCGGAAATGCTTTGTCTGCATGTAGAAGGAGCAGATCTTGTCAATTCAGGTAATTTTAGCGTTAATTGGGTTTTAAATAGCTTTAAATAGCTCAGGAATGAGAGAAACCACCCAGACAGTTTGAAAAGAACAATTTCTTGATAAATGTGGTGTGAGCGTGTGTGGTCATGGCAGAGGTGTTTTGTTCCAGCTGGAAATGTTTTTAGGTAGCTGTACGCAATCCAGAGAGTTTAGATTAATCTGTTACTGGCACCATTAGTTGTTAAAGATTTTTATAAACCCATTACGGAGCAAGGATGGTTTCCTTTATTCTGAAAGAGAGAAATCTTTTGAGTGGAGTGAGGCACTGATTGCAAGCATAGAATTTCTGTCAGTTCACCTGATATTCCTTCATTTTTCCGGATGTTTTCCTTCTGAAAATGGAGCAGATTATTTAAAGAGTTTTATATCTGGATCTTCCTCTGACTGTTTTGCTTGAAGCAAACACATTCTTCATATATTAATCACTTTGTTATGCAAACCTCTGCAGGTGACTGCAGTAATCTGGGCATAGTATCTCTTTATTGAATAACACTAAGATTACTGAAGAGTGTTGAGTAACTAGGAATAACTTTTAAGAAGAAATTCTTCCCTGTGAGAGTGGTGAGGCACCTGAAGGGGCTACAGGAAAGCTGGGGAGGGGCTATTTGACAGGGCATGGAGCTATAGAATGAACAACAGTGGTTTGAAACTGGAGCAGGGCAGGTTCAGATAGACATTAAGAAGAAGCTCTTCACCATGAGGTTGATGAGGCCCAGAGAGTTGGTGTAGGCTCCATTCCTGGAGACATCCAAGGCCAGGCTTGATGATGCTCTAAGCAAGCTGATCTAGTGCAGAATGTCTCTCCTCACTGCAGAGTTTTGGTTTAAATGGCCTTTGTAGGTCCCTTGTAACTCTGTGATTCTATTATTCTATGATTCTAACTTCTAAGAATAGTTTTGTGGCTGTCAGAATTATTGGCAGCGAGACAGTTCTTCTTGCTGTCTTTAAATTGAGGTATGACTGGGCATTATACATAAACATCAGAAAGTTGTCTGCAGATTTGGGCTGTAAATATCTATATATATGTGAAGTGCTGGTCAATGCAGAAGAATAACACACTCTTTGAACATAATTAAGTGCCTTGTTTGAGGATTTTCGATAGCACTTTATCCTACAGATTAACATCACTTGTCTTGATATTGGTCCATGAAATAACAATATTCTCATTATACAGTTCCCTCAGGTAACACAAGAACAGTCCACTTAACAATTCTTACTTGACAAGCATTTCCTGCTATCTTACCACTCAGTGATGTTAAGGAGACCAACTGGGTATTTAAATAGCCGTTGACACCGACCTAAGAAGCATGTTTTGTAGTTATAAAGAGTGAGTTACTATCTGTAGTCTCCCCAAACCTTTCAAATCTTGCTGCTAGCATCCCCGAGCTGGTTTTCCTTGTTTTGTAACAAAGTATGTGAAAGTTGTTCTACTTCCAACTAGCAGATATTGCTTATAAAGTATTCTTTAAGTTTCTTTACTGGACAGCTAATAGCAAAGGAAACTTCTGTCTATTTCCTTGAATTGAATTTGCAGTGTACGGGGAAGGCAAGAGTGAGGTTTTTAATGTTACTTGTCTTTGAGCATGGAAAAAGTCTCTTCTGTGGGTAAGGTTAAATATTTCTCTTTACTCGCCTTTGAGCATGTGGGTGGGAAGGTCCCCTCCATTTTTAAAGAAATCCTTTTTTTCCTTTTTCATTTCCTTAAAGGTTCTGAAGTGATTATCTGAAGAACTTCCTTTTTGAAAACTTTGAAAAGCAAGAACAATTCTGCTTTAATAAATGAAGGAGAATAAAGAAAATTCCAGCCCTTCTGTAAACTTGGCAAACCTGGACCATACAAAGCCATGCTGGTACTGGGATAAGAAGGACTTGGCACATACACCGTCACAGCTGGAAGGGCTTGATCCAGCCACTGAGGCACGATACCGCAGGGAAGGGGCGAGATTCATATTTGATGTGGGAACACGGTTAGGACTGTATCCTTTCAACTCACTTGTATGTCTTTGTGAGTGGGGTTTTCCAGAATGAAATGGACAAGAAATGGCACTATCTTCTTAGTTAGCTGTTCAATTACAATAATCTTTTTTGAGCTTATTTGCCTCTTTGAGGTGGGATCTTCCTACATAATTTCTGTCAACTCATTGGGTTAACAGGGTTTCAAGTGGGCGTTTAGCTCAGTTGGGAGAGCTTCTGATTCCTAACCAGAGGGTCAAGAGTTCAAGTCCTTGTCCAGGTAAAAGGCTTGGCAAAGCTGGGTTGATGGTTGGACTTGATGATCAGGAGGATTCTTTCCAACCTGGATGATGATGATGATGATTATTATTAGTTAACCCTTTGGCAGTAGGAAGGCAGTGATACAAACTTCTCAATGAAGAATAACGTTTTTAGTTATCCAATTTGGTCTGTTACTACACCAGTCTAGATATCTTCTCACATTTTCAATTTTGCATCCACTTTTCTACATATTTTGCATCTGTATTTTCTGACCCCTTCTTCCACACTCTTTGCTTTTGGGTTTTTTCTGTCGCTTTTTGGGTTTTTTTGGTTGTTTAGGTTGGAATTCACAATTTTGTAAGTATTGAGAAGTTCTCTCTGCTGTCCTCCTTTATGGGCTGCCTCTTAAACTTTTCTTCCTGGATTTTTAAGGTGCTTTCAATGTCCTCTGTTCTTTGTTTAATAAATACTCTAGTAAAGGTGAAATATTACTCTTAAAGAGAAGTGTAAGGAGCATGTCCAGGTGTTAATGATTACAAAACCTTCCTCCACACCTACACTTTAATGTGAAGTAATGATTGTTCTGTTCCTTTATGTACCTACTGCTGGTTTTGACCTTCTCTGAAGGAGGTTGGTTTAACAGGAGGATGACCTTGTGTGCTAATTCAAATAAATCCTTTAGTTACCAACTGTGCTGGGATGAATCTTAGCATTTACACAGTCATAGTAGGTTTTATGGCTTTTCTTTTTTCCTAAAATTCCTGTTTTACTTGTACTATTGTCTAGCTGATCACTGAACAGACAATTACTTGAGGTATTTTATACAGCAGAATGTATCTTTTCCTTTGTGCCTGTTTGCTTTTTAATTTGGCTAATACCCTGTTTGAAAGTCCTTATCCTACACCACAGACACTATGATACTCTAGCAACTGGAATAATTTATTTCCATCGGTTTTATATGTTTCATTCCTTCAAGCAATTCCCAAGATATGTAAGTATTTACAATGTGAATGACCTAGCAGTGATTCCACTAGACATAGACTATTTGAAATGGTGATAAGTCACTTGGATACTACTGCTGTCTGCTGCTCTGAATGATGAAAATTAAATATTTCATCTCTTCATTGTTGCAGTTTAAAATGCGAGATTCTTGTTTGTTTGCACAATCCTGTTCATGCTTACAAACATTTTTATATCTCCCTTGCAGTTATGTCTTGTTCATACTGTTTTCTTGAAAGAATAACATTTATAGTTCTGGTGCTTCTTTATTGGTTTAAAATTAAAGTACTAATACTGCTTTAAAACTACTTGGCCAACAATGCTGAACCAGTACAAATTCTGCTTTGAGTTTTTTACCTTAAATAAAGTTGTATAAAATATACATTCCTCCAAATTCAGTATTTTTGCTTTGAGAAGGTAGAAGTTTGACACTATAATAAAATCAGAAATTAATATGATTATTAAGTCTTTCCTGGGAAGCTTCAACAGGACTGTTAATGGGAATTGAGAGTATTTTTATACAGTGCTCTGCTGAAATGCTTACCTACACAGAGGCAACTTTTTGAAAGCACTTTCTTTTTTAGGTGACAGGAGCCTGCTGTCTCTTCCTGGCAGGAAAAGTTGAAGAAACACCTAAGAAATGTAAAGATATAATTAAAACAGCTCGTAGCTTGTTAAATGATGTACAGTTTGGACAGTTTGGAGATGATCCAAAGGTAAAAATACTCATGTTGAAATTGGTTTCATGCTGTTGTGCTTCACCAAAGTGAGATTCATTAGAGCCCTGGCTAATATTCAGTTGTTCTAAATTAAACATTAAGCCTGTGTTTATAGCTCTTTTGGTTGATGTGACAGGTAACTCTGAAAATAACTCTTGCTAATACAAGTAGCTTTGGAGGTCTACTGAGATAATTGTTTATATAAAAAGTTTACATTTTATTTCAGAAATCTAATAAATCATATTTGATAAGTGTCAATGTCATTTTAGAAAGCAATTAATAGCAAATCTTAACTAAGAGATCTACATCTCCAAGTGTTGAGAGGTTTCCTGCTTAGAGTACTTGACTTTACAGGACTATTCTTCTCTCAAAATTTGCTTGTTATATATAGTAGAAGGATCTGAAACTTGGGACAGAAATGTGATGAGAGCTCCTTTTTTTGTTGCAATTTTTGGCACTTTCATGCTATGTCTGGTTCAGTTAGTTCCTCCTTGGAGGAAAAGGAGTCCTAAGTGTCCCATTCCATCTTGGAGACAAATCCTATTCCAGCAAAAGCAGACAGACATTTGCCTGGAGATGCTCTGTAACTATGTTATATAGCAGCGTAAGTTATTTTTGAGTAAAAGAAGGAATAACAATGGGGTTTACCTTGTTTCTTTGTTTAGGAAGAAGTCATGGTCCTTGAAAGAATATTACTACAAACAATAAAGTTTGATTTGCAAGTGGAACATCCATATCAATTTCTTCTTAAATATGCCAAACAACTCAAAGGTAAAATATCTTGGGGTGAGCAAGTAATGCCTGTTGCTAATTTTCAGAACTTAGTTTTCATTGTCAGGCAAGAATATTCTACTCCAAATCATTTGTCCTATGTAATAACTTTATTGTTTACAACTTTTGTGATTTTCAGGAGACAAAAATAAAATCCAAAAACTGGTTCAAATGGCATGGACATTTGTCAATGACAGGTAAGATACTTTTAGGAAATGTTTTGAATGTGAAGTAGTATCTGTTACTTACTTTATTCTGGTTTGAGATGTTTCTTTCAGAAATGCTTATAACAAGCAGAAAATGTTTTCTTGATCATGTTCTTCAGTTTTTCTTTCCATCATTGCCATGATACTCATACCAAACAGGAAATCTAGGATGGGCACAGAAGTAGACCATTAAGACATTTGTAATTTTGTGCTAATGGTTTAATGCTTCATTAAACAAAAAGTTACTGTTTGAGAGAGTGAAAACAAATCATAAATCTCTGGGACAGAAGCTGGCTTCTTGCCCAGTCTGAGGTAGGTGGCACATTCTGAGGAGGGAACTCACTTCCCAATTCCATCTTGTTGGTCAGCATAATTATTTTAAAGCACTATTTTGGTGATAGTAAACTAGCTATCAGATTCAGTGAATAAGAGGTTTTAGCACTAGATTTTCAGATTCTTAAGAGAATGGATTTGCCATCTGAGGATTGCATCAGTTAACAGGAGGGTGTGTAGAATCACTTTTTATGTGTAGTGTGGTATGGAAAACAAAACCAAAGCAAGTCAATGAACTTCAGTCTTGTTAAGGAGGATTCTACAGAGCTGGGCAGGTTAATACACCAAGGATGGTTAAATTTCATTTTTCATTTCCATAACAAACCCTTAAGAAAGTAAGTGCCCTGACCATTCAGAAATGCTAAGTACATTGCTTTGTGTCATACTTACAGCAGTAGAGCACCATTAACAGAGGTGCATTTTAATTCATTTTCCTAATTTGAAGTGGCCTGATGTGGGTCACCTAAACTCTACAGGCTAAAAGGTTTTTTGGCCTTTTTGGATGTTGGGTGTTGCTTTCTTCAGCTGTTGTCAGTCTTGCAGGTGGTGATCTAACAGGTTTGCATGTCTGGGAAAACTTCTGCTATGAATCTACCAAACTTTGGACAATTCCATACTTAGACAGTGTTTAATAATTCAAACAATTTAATAATTAAAGAAAATGCACTTCAGGAAAACATTAGTAAGGAAGTCGGAGTGATTGTTTCAAATAATAATTGTCTCTCAAGTGTCTGTCTTGTGTTCAGTTAATAGTTGCCACATTAGAATTGTACTTGTTTTCTAGATTCCTAGGAAATAATTCTGTACTTTGCACTACAAGCCTTTAGAGCAGGGAGTTACAGCCCCCAAGTATATTTTATGAAAGCGGTAATTAGAAACCAGGGTGTTGAGAGCTAGTTCTCAGGATTACTTTTTTTCTCTTTCCTGCTGACCTGATTGTACTGATGTTTAAGTATCCTGTTGGCCTCCAGATGGTCTCTCACTGGAGAGAACAAGGATTTAAAATACTGTCCAGGCTACTATTTTGATATGTTTAAGGACCTAATAATGAATACATCAGTGAATTCATAGAAACTTACCTGGATAGTTGGAAAAAAAATACCTGAAAAAAAGAATCTCTGGAGGTGGAAAAAAGGGAAAAAGAAAAAACAAATTTTGTGATTTTAAATTGGTATCTGGAAACAATAACTTTGATGATGGGAACTTAGTTTATGTCAGTGCTGAATATAATACTTTAGAATTAGCTTTAACTAAGGGTGTTCAAGAGACAACCTTTTACAGTTGTAAAAACTTGATCTGTAACTTGCAACATGCTTGACAGGTTGCTTTAGAAGTTTGTGATAGCTGTTCTCTGGGTGGTTTTTTTAGTACTCATTTACATGTTGTTGAAAACCATTAGAAAACAGAGATCCAGATGTGCCCATCGCTCTCTGACTAGTGTAATGCAGTGACAGCACACTTGTGTAGCAGTGGATACACTGTATTAGTTAAAGCTGCAGATAAGTAATAGAATCATGGAGTTGGAAGGGTCCTTCAGAGGCCATCCAGACCAAATCCACTGCAGTGAGCAGGAACATCCTGCACTAGATCAGGTTGCTCATCTAGCCTGGCCTGTTATGTCTCCAGGGATGGGGCTTCCACCACCCAGGGCAGCCTTTTCCAGGGCCTTACCACTTTCATGTGGGCAAACTTCTCCTGATATCTAATCTAAATGTGCTCTGCTCTAGTTTAAAGCCATTGCCCCTTGTCCTGTCACTCCACTCCCTGGCTAACAGCCCTTCCCCAGCTTTGCTGTAGCTCCTTCAGGCACTAGAGGGCTGCTATGAGGTCTCCCCGTAGCCTTCTCTTCTCCAGGCTGAGCAGCCCGAACTCTCTCAGCCTGTCCTCGTAGGAGAGGTGCTGCAGTCCCTTGATCATCCTCATGGCCTTCTCTAGCCATCTGCAACAGATCCATGTCATTCTTGTGCAGTGTGCACCAGAGCTGGACACAGTACTCCAGGTGGGGGTCTCATGAGAGCAGAGAGAAGGTGGAATGAAGCTGCCCGTATTTCGAATACAATGTTGTTTTTTCCCTTCTCTTCTGTATCCATATAGTGTGTGGTTTTCTATTTGTAATCCCCAATCTTCATGTTCCTCTGCGGTGCATTGCTTCTGTAAGCATATATTCCCTGTATTATCCATGTAAAAGTATGGATACTCATGAATGCAGTAGTGTAGGAACAATGTTACTTTGTGAGCTCTTTTTTAACAGTGTACTTGATTAAGGTTGTCTGAGATGTTGAAGTGTGGTGGAATTTTTATGCCCTGATGTACACTGAAGTGGGTTTTTTTGACCTTCAGAGTTATCTTCACAGTTGTGTTTTGTTTTTTACATTCCAGTCTCTGCACTACACTGTCACTGCAGTGGGAGCCTGAGATCATAGCTGTTGCTGTTATGTACTTAGCTGGACGCTTGTGCAAATTTGAAATACAGGAATGGACATCAAAACCGATGTACAGGCGATGGTGGGAGCAATTTGTCCAAGATGTTCCCGTTGATGTTCTGGAAGGTATGAAAAATAAGAGGGGTATTTCCTTTCACCCTGTGACCTAGGACATTGGTAAATGCAGATTGCTTTCTGGCTAAGTTTTTGTGTAGAGTGTATAGCTCAAGTCATACGTGCTATGCCTTAACCAGATTTTTAATTAAATTTGCAAGACTTAGTCTTTTATTATCGTCATTAGTCTTTTGGTCAATATTTGCTTTTAGAGAATTAACTACTGTGTTGTCATGGTAGTTGTTGTCTTTGTTTCCTAACGATTCTGTTCACTCTGCTTTAAATAAGAAGCTCTGTGAATGCTGGAACTAATGAAGCCTGGTTTCCAGTGGCTTTCTCATCTCTCTCTGACCAAATTGTGCTAGGGTTGCAATCATGTTTTATGGTATACCACATCTGAAGAACAGATTATGGGGGATGAATTCTTGTGGTGGTGGTGGTGTGTGAATTCTGGTATGGGATGGATTATGGAACTTTTTTGTAAATACAGATATCTCAGTACCATTCTTTTGGTGCTTCTGTCCTCTTGTTAGAACCCCAGTAAATAAAAATCAAGCAGGACCTCTTTACTCTTTTTAAGTAAATCGTAGTTATGGTGGAGGCCCCATCCCTGGAGATGTTCAAGGCCTGTCTTGCTGAGGCTCTGAGCAACCTGATCTAGTGCAGGATGTCCCTGCTCAGTGGAGGGTGTTGGACTGGATGTCCTTTGAAGGTCCCTTCCAACTCAGTGATTCTGTGAAGCTCTTTTTTGCTATCTTACTATGTTACTGTCCTGTAGTTACACTGTTACCTGGCTCTCCAGGCACACAATCGTGTACAGTGTATTAATACCAAGACGCTTTGTTCTTCTTGAAGGTATGCATAGACATCTGCACATTGTTAGCAGAGGCAGAAGACACTGAGAAATGCAAGTATAGATTGAAAAATGTTTCAGTTTAAAGGATCAAATCTGTTGGTTATTACAATAATAATTTGTATTCATAGTTAATTTTTCTAAAGGTGATGTCTTGTAAAGTGCTTAGTTGATTTTTGTGTATTGAATGGACTTTTATATTGTGTGTATAATAGCTTGGTTTTTTTCATTTAAGACATTTGTCATCAGATCCTGGACCTGTACTCACAAGGAAAACAGCAGATGCCTCACCATACTCCTCACCAGTTGCAGCAACCACCATCTCTTCAGTCAACACCCCAGGCACCCACGGTACAACAATCTCAGCCATCCCAGGGTTTGGACCAATCACAGAATCACCAGCAAAAAGAGTCACAACAGTCAGCACAGCAACAACAGCAGCAGCAGCAGCAAACACAAGCACAGCAGTCTAAAAAGCCCTCTCCCCAATCAAGTCCTCCTAGACAGATTAAAAGACCTGCGGTAGGTTTAACTTTGAACATTAACTGGCATTTTATTTTCAGGCTGAACTGATAACCATTTGTTTTAAAGGCTGTAGCGTGCAACAGACCTGTGTTTGCTTTAGGAATGAGTCTGCTGATTGATATTGAAGGGAAAATATATGGAAAGTGTATTAGTGTAGAGCAGCCTTTGCAGTTCTGTGTTCTCATTCCACTTGCTGCAAAACCAGCAGAGAGGCAGTTAAGTCCATGTGAGCTATTGATGTTTTAACTCTATGTGGTTCTGTCCTGTCAATTGTTGTTGGTTTGCTATTTATCAGGCTTATGATGGGAAGGTCTCTTGTGCCATAGTGGCTTCTCAAAGCATGTCAAAATTCTTAGTTGTCATCTTAATGACAATAGAAGCCTATAAGTGCATCATACATTAAAGTTTTGCTTTGTATTTGTACCTCACCATTGCAAACAAGAAATTACAGTGGCAGTTGGATAATATCACAAGTACTCTAAGTGCTTTTCTGCATTCATCAAGTCCAAATGAAGCTTTCAGACCTCAGTCTACACTTTTTGTGGGTTTTTTTGTCACTTGTAAGTTACTGAAAAAAAAGTGTTAAAGTGTTACCCAGATCTTCTTGCTTGTGCTATGTAAGAAGAGTGTTTTCAGAAGAAAAATTTTGGAACAAGTCCATTTAGGAAGTAAGTTTTGTACAACCTTTACACCTTTTGCTGTAACTTGTAGTTAATGCATGGCCAAAGTAGAGAACAAGCATCAAGGGGAAAAAAATCAAACAAGCTAAACCAGGAAACTCTGGAAGAAACAACAAATGTGATATAATGAAATGCAGTTCAATGAGTGCAGCATCTTCACAGTAGCAGCCTTGCAAAAATGAAATATACTCTTCTTGTTCTAAACTCTAGATTTTTTTCAGTATAGAAAGCTTGATTAGCTTAAAAATTGAGAGGGCTTTTTATAGCAATATGTTTTTCTTCTCATAGTTTTTCTACCACCAGGACAAACTTAGCTGGTGTTGTCAGGTATGTCCTGCAGGGAATTATTTTGTTTCCTTTTTTTTTTTTTTACTCTTTCCTCTTCCCTTTTTTTTTTTCTTTTTTTTTTNTTTTTCTCTTTTCTCTTTCCTTCTTTTTTTTCTTTTTTTTTTTTTTCCCAGCAAAACCGCCTGGGACAGTTTGGCACACCAAATATTGTAAATAACTATTTGTATTTTTTTGTGATCAAGCCCTTTTTTTGAAATTAAGAGCTTGATGTCCGCTACCTAATAATTAAGGAAGTACAAATGAGAAGTCTTGGTGCGCTGGAAGCATCCAGAATTTTTGCATAAGGCCAAAAGTGGTTCATGGGAGTTTTGTAGGAAAACAGCACAAATGGCATGAACTTGAAAAACGCATATCTGATGATTTCAAGTCATTCTTTCTCAGGAAGGCAGTCCAGGAGAACAGGACGTATGGTGTTGGAGAGATTTACTTGGTGCTTCTAAAATGTTCTTCAGTTAGTTGTACCACAAACCTTACTTAAAATGTCTGCCTCCTTCTATAAATAGGGCTTTACTTGTCTTCTCCTTTGGTTTGCACAGAACATAAATACACTTTGTTCTTTAAGGCCAGATTTTCCATTTACATGAACTCTTATAACTCTTTTACCTTCTACTGAGCCAAGATACTTTCAGGCAGCCAAGGCACTGGCCCGTAGCTTACAGACCCAAACTAGATGTCTGGAGCATCTACACATCCTCTGCATCTCTAGTGATGTGGAACATTTTAATGTTCAGTTGGGTGCCCAAAAATTATACTGGTGATTCATTAGATGTAAATAGTATATTCAATTTGATTAAACTAAGTTGTTAAGGAGGACAATTCTAATACATACAGAGCTCTGAAAGGACAGTTCCATTGTGGTACAGATTGAGCTTATTTAAGTATTAAATAAGAATCAGCATGCTAATAAATTGGTCGTGTTTACCCTTGAATGTCATGACTGGAGCAATATAAGCAGCAGTGCAATAGAAGGGCAAAAAAAGCACTTCTTTGTATTATCAAATGGTTTGGATTAGAAGGGACCTTAATGATTATCTAGTTCCCCCTCCTTGCCATAGGCAGGGAGACCTCCCACTAGACCAGGATGCCCAAAGCCCCATCCAGTCTGGCCTTGAACCTCTCCAGGGATGAGGCATCCACAGCTGTACAACCCGTTCAGTGCCTCTCCACCCTGAGAGTAATGAATTTCTTCCTAATGCCTAATCTGAATCTATTCTATTTCAGTTAAAAACCATTATCCCTCATCCTATCATTACAGTCACTGATAAAGAGCCCCTCTCCATCACTCCTGTAAAAATCCCCCTTAGGTTCTGGAAGGGTGTATAAGGGCTCCTTGGAGCCTTCTCTTCTCACAGAATCATAGAATAGTTCGGGTTGGAAGGGACCTTAAAGATCATTTTGTTCCAGCCCCCCTGCCTGTGGCAGGGACACCTCTCACTAGATCAGGCTGCTCAGTGCCTTGTCCAGCCTGGCCTTGAACACCTCCAGAGAAGGGATATCCACAGCCTCTCTGGGCAACCTGTTCCAGTGTTTCACTACCCTCACCATAAAGAATTTCTTTCTTATATCTAGCCTGAATTTATCCCCTTCCAATTTACATCCATAATTTCTAGCCCTCCCAGCACATAGCTTATTAATAAGTCCTACCCCAGCCTTTCTGTAGCCCCCCTTAAGGTATTGATAAACTACTATGAGGTCCCCCCTGAGCCTTCTCTTCTCCAGGCTGAACATCCTAACTCTTTCAGCCTGTCTTCAGAGGAGAGGTGCTTCAGCCTCTGATCATCTCCTATGCTCTCCTCTGCTGCACCATATTTTAACAGCTGCCATACTAGAGAAGTGATTTAAATTCTTAGCAGCTTTAGGTTTATTCCTTCTTGATTCTTTTTCAATTTAAATTGAGTTTAAACTGTTGTTTGTTTTTCTTTCACACAAGCTCTTTGGCTCCACTTGCTTGTTCTGTTCTAATGTTATATATCTCAGTGACAGTATTTTCTTAACAAATGTACAATAACAAAATTGCTTTCTTCTTGGAGGGATCATCCACCTTCAGATTTAGTGCTAAAAAATTGAGAAAAGGCTACCTAAGTAAAATGAAGGTAGGAGATGAGTCTGTAAGAGTCACTAAGTGCTGTGATTAGAAAAAGAAGATAAAGTTTGTCCATAGAAAGTAGGATAGCAGCCAGAAGTTGGCTGAAGGTGAATTGAAACATCTATCAAAGGAATAGAAGAATGAGGTTGCCTGAAGCTGGCCTGGGTACCTTTATAATAGGTGGCAGAAATCCTGAGAATACTCACTAGTATTAGGTGAAATTATTTGAATTGGAGTGTAATGCAAATCCATTCTTGCTGCAGAAGGTAAATTGATGAGAACTGAGTAATAGCTGGTGATGGTAAAGCCACTGGAAATAGTCTCTTACAAAAATAATCATTTAATTCAAAAGAGAGAGGAGCTATGGTACTGTACTTCTCTGACTTTTACCATTAATTTTAAATATATTTGTAACTAAACTTAATCATGCTTAAAATTTCTGCTTTTCTCAAAGCCACTTCCATTGGACTAAGTAAGGTGGAAAGTTTTTTCTTATTCCCTTGTGTGTGAGTCTTTTAAAAAGAAAAACTGAAACAGACAACAAAATGCAACCAAAAACTTGTGATTGGAAGGATAATGTGAAGTTTTGTGGGTTTTGCTCAGTCTGTGTAAGTGTATTTCTGGCAGAACATTTGGCTTTTATAACGATGCTTTCCATCTGAAGCCTCCTGAAATGTTTTACACTGAGCAACACTTCTGCTGCCCTCCTGTCCTGGTAAATAAAGCAGAAAAGCCTGAAGTGATTTTTGGCAAAGGTTGAATGACAGGTCAAAGCAGAATTGGGAACAGGGGCCAAGTCTCTTGCTTTCAGCTCAGTGAACAGTGAACTGAACCATGAAATATGTGCAGTGGATGATAAATAAATTAGATGAGGGGTAATACCACAGTGAGAACAGCAGGAAATGCTGTTTTTAAATGGCTGTTTTTGTAGTCCTTTCATTCCACCAGTGAAGCTGGGCTTTCCCAGTATGATTTAACTTTGTTCGGTGTTCATGTTGCATCTGTCTTGAAATTGGATATTATTAGCTTTCTAATAAAGATATAGGAGCAAATGAAGGGATTGTCTTGCCTCCTTTTAGGAAACACTCTTAAGTTGGAGGCTCATTCTGCTTTAGTCAGCTGTGTACAAAAACTCTTCAGGTTTTGTTTCTCATTTTGCTTACTTGTTTCTTTTTTAAAATACTGTGTATTTTGCAGTGATCTTATTTCCATCCTTTTTTTTGTCCTTTTAAACAGACTGTATCTCCAAAAGAAGAAACAAAGGCAGCAGGTAAATGTTAATATTCAACTCCTATTGCTTTCATTTTACTGTTTTGTCCACAATAAGCCATTTCTGACACATGCTCAGTTGGTTTGCTTACAGGCTTGTCAGTTCTTAACTATCCTGATCCTAATAAGGGGTCTTCAAATATATACTGTATCAATTTTTAAAATGTTCTTAACTGCAAAACCTGAAAAAGCAGGGTATGACTGTGCTCCAGGAGTCCCTTCATGCAGTCTCTTCAGTAGAAGTCTTGCTTAACTACTGAACTTCTCAGTTTATAACAACTCCATGCATCATTTAGAGTAGTTCTTCAGCAAGATATGGGACCTCGAAGTGTCTGAAGATATCGTGTCACTAAAGAGCTGAACTGCTAATAAATCTATTGATAGTAGGATTTGTAATTGATTATTGGCATGGCTGCCAATAAAATGAATTTAGAATCAATATTTATATAGTCTATCTTCATAAATACTTCACTGCATTGATCACATCTAGTTCTTTTCATTGGTTTGGATTTTTGGTTTTGATTTGGGCTTTTTCCCTTCATTCGCTTGACTTGGAACAATGTATTTTAGGATAGCTGAGGTGTGGTTCTGTAACCTTTTCCAAAGCAAGTTGGGCATGTCTTCCTCTGGCTCTGCAAGAGAAGCCAGACAGGTGTCTATTCTCCCTCCTCTCTGCTGTGCACTCACCATTGTGTTTGGCTTCTGGACACCTTCCCCTCACCCAGTGTAGTTCAGCTTCTCCTATTGTTTCTCAGCTATTTACAGGTTACAGTTTTGGGCCAGAAAATGTGAGTGTGCTCATGTACACCTTCACAGCATCATTGTGGCAGTTTGTCTCCTAGAAATAAGAGACACAGCTTCAGCTGGTGGTCATGTTTGTTTTTTGGAAGACGTGTGATACTTGATGCTACTTGGATTTACTTTTATTTACTAAACATGCATAGGATGTAGTATTTCCACAGCACTTTTGTGTAGCATCGTATGATATAACAATCATTAGTCTGTTAGAGAATGACTTTGGAAAATATGGCAAATCAATAGCTAATTAGGAACTTTCAAATGTTTTTCTTAGAACCACCGCCACCATCAAAAATTCCTAAAATTGAAACTTCACATCCACCGATACCTCCTGCACATCCACCTCCAGGTAACCTTTTATTTTCTAATTTACTCCTGCAGTTTATTGTTTCGTTTTTAATTCAAGTGGTGGTAGTGGTGTGGAGTGGGCAGGGGTTGTTACCTTCATTAATCAGCTTAGCAATAAGGAACATTAGGTAGATGAACCCTAGAGGGAATTTCATCTTTGTAGCACGTTTTCCCTTTTAGAGCACAAAAAAAAGTTAGGATGGAAACAAGTCTACACTGGGTGGACTAAGGCAAAAGAAAGGTGTGAATCCTAAAGGCCCAGAAGATTCAAACTAAGGGATTAGCAGGCAAAAGGGATTTCTGTACTGACAAGTATGACAGATGCCATCTTACATTACTAGAGTTATTTCCAACCAACCTGTAATACCCACCTATTTGCGGACAGGCTTCCCAGAGTTGGTGCTGTCCAAGGCTGCAGGAGGACCTCACAGTGGCCTCCTAGTACCTGAAGGGGCTACAAGAAAGCTGGGGAGGGGCTGTTTGGCAGGGCATGGAGCTACAGAATGAAGGACAGAGATTTTAAACTGGAGCAGGGCAGGTTCAGATTAGACATTAGACATGAAGAAGTTCTTCATCACGAGAGTGGTAAAGCACTGACACAGGTTGCCTAGAGAAGTGATGAAGGCCCCATCCCTGCAGACAGTGAAGGCCAGGCTTGATGAGGTTCTGAGCAGTGTGATCTAGTGCAGGATGTCTCTGCTCAATGCAGGGGGGTAAACTAGATGACCTTTGAAGGTCCCATTCAACTTTCGTGATTCTATAGAAGCCCTCCATGTTAAATCATTAGTATAGAAATTCTACAGGTGTAACTTCTGAACAGTAAGGAAGACACTTTGTCCCAAAAGATGACTTCGATCTGGCAGATCAAAGTTTGCAAAATAAACTCTGCTGTTCTATAAATGTGCTTTCGTGGCCTTGATCCATTAGCTGTCCTTCCAGTGACCCATAACTGTGCTGTAAATATTTTATAGAGCATGGTCCATAGTGTAACTGGAAGATGACAGCTTCTATCAGAGAATGACAAGAGACAAAACCTTTGTGCTGAAGTGCAGTAGGACCAATTTTTTCCCCCATTTGTTAAAATCTAGTTATGAATGAAGAATTTATTCTATATAATGTTCATTATTCCTTCAGTTAAATCTTGAAGGCACATCTCACATCCAAAATGATTCTGAAAATGAGCAAATGGAGCAATTATTGTCTGCTGTAATTCAGGAGTCATTGAAATCACAGGCACTGCAGCCAGCATGCCCACCTTGCCTGAGCTAATTATGGAGCTATGCTAGGGGATAATTTTGTTGTTGAAATTATGACATAGATAAGGCAAATCCTATTTAGGTGGGTAACAAATTTGTTTCCTTTTGTAATCTTAAATTTCCTATGTGGAATTTATTTGTATGAGCAAAATAAGCACTGAAACATTTTAAGAACCATCTTCCAAGGTTGAGCTCTTGTCTTTTGGGGCCCCAAGGGAAAATCAGGTGAAAACTGAGAACGTTTTTTGGCCAAATGAACAGAAGGTGAATCCCCTTTAGCAGTGTCAGTTTAGTTGTTATGTGCCACTGGAAATGTATCTGCTTCTCAGTAGCTTTTTCCCAGTGAACAATGTTTAAGATGTTATATATGTACAAGTAAACTCCTTTCTTGTTGGGCATTTTAATACTGACTGTAGGGACCATGCAGGTAAGTCTTATTATTGTTGTACTCCTTACTTTATAATCGCTGCATTAAGAGGAAAAAAAATAATTAAGATTCTTATTTAAGGAGTTTAAACCACTTTCTTTCCAGAAATGGCCATATATAATTCTGTAAAATTCTGACTTTTCTGGGTTACCTCACACTAATCAGTGGAACAAAGTTGATTTGATTTCACATTCCAAGCAATCTCTTGGACTTTCTTACTTGCCATTTAGTTTTCTTTTTTTAAATTTTATTTGGTAAGCAGGTTTACAGCTGACTCTGGTCCCTGTTCCTCACATAGGAGGCAGGTGAAGTGCAGAGGATAATCCCTGGCCACTTCTGGGAGCACAAAAGTGGTAGAAGGGGAAGAATTGAAGCACTGATCAGAAAATTTTTGGTGTCTCGTGACCGATGTGTTTTAAAATCTGCTATTTAGGATTCTGTCCATCCAGTCTGCTGATTTCTGCTGTTTCTAGAAAGATATTTAAATTAGAGGAAAATTAGTAATAGGAATGGAAAATGCTTTCAACTTTTAAAATGGGAAATGCTGACCTTGGAGCTTTGTTACACAGCTTAGTTAGTATCATAAAATCATAGAGTTGGAAGGGACCTTCAAAAATCCTCTAGTCCATCCCCCTGCAGGGAGCAGGGACATCCTGCACGAGATCATATTGCTCAGAGCCTCATCAAGCTTGGCCTTGAATGTCTCCAGGGATGGGGCCTCCACTGCTTCTCTAGGCAACCTGTTCCAGTATCCCAGCACCTTTATGGGGATGTAAATTTGCCCTGCTCAAGTTTAAAGCCACTTCCTCTGGTCCTATCACACCATGCCCTGTCAAACAGCCCCTCCCCAGCTTTCCTGCTGTAGCCCCTTCAGGTACTGGGAGGCCGCTGAGAAATCTCCCCACAGCCTTCTCTTTTCCAGGCTGAACAACCCCAGCTCTCTCAGCTTGTCCCCTGATAATCCTTGTGGTGCTCCTCTGGACCATCTCCAACAGCCCCATGTTCTTCTTGTGCTTAGGGCACCAGATCAAGACACAGGACTCTAGTGGGGTCTCAAATCATCTCCTAGTGATGTATCTAGGTCTGAGTGGATCCCACATGGCATTCCAAGAGTTGGGAGAATTGAATCTCTTTTGACATGCTAACTGGAAGAAAAATACACAGTATTGAGAAGTTATTGTCACTGTCCTTCAAAAAACTAAATGAAATTTTCTTTTCCAGAGCGGAAGCCTCCTTTGACAGCGGCAGTTTCAATGGGAGAAGCCGAGCAATCTACTCCTGTGGACTCAGTAGATATGCCAAAGGTCCAGATTCCTCCCCCTGCTCATCCTGCTCCAGTCCATCAACCTCCTCCTCTGCCGCACCGTCCCCCTCCCCCACCCCCCACCAGTTACATTACAGGGATGTCTACTACGAATTCCTACATGTCAGGGGAGGGTTATCAGAGCCTTCAGTCAATGATGAAAACAGAAGGACCAACTTATGGAGCCTTACCGCCCGCCTATGGACCCCCAACTCACCTACCCTACCATCCTCACGTCTATCCTCCCAACCCTCCACCTCCAGTTCCACCTCCACCCCCTGCTTCGTTCCCTCCTCCCAATATTCCTCCTCCTACTCCCGGGTATCCTCCTCCTCCTCCACCTGCCTACAACCCTAATTTTCCACCTCCCAGACTGCCCCCCACTCACGCAGTACCTCCTCACCCACCTCCTCCGGGGCTGGGAATGCCACCGGCTAGTTACCCCCCGCCCACTGTCCCCCCAGGTGGGCAGCCACCAGTGCCACCTCCGATACCACCACCTGGAATGCCGCCTGTAGCAGGACTTGGACGGGCCACATGGATGAGATAGCATGAGGTCATTTGCACAGTAGGACAGCCCTTGAGGGTGGAGCAGGCAGTAGCTAGCCCAGACTTACCTTGTAAAGATGAAGAGGAGGGTGATTTGTATAATTTAGATGAAGAAATGAGGGTATGAGATGAAAATTTAGTTGATCTGGTTTGCAGTATTGTTTATGGTGAGTTAATAGAGGCTTCTAGATTTTAAGCAGCTTTGCAGTATCTATTCTAACTTTATACGTTTGACTTCAGTTTAAAATTGTCTTGAGTTACTCCAGCACTGGATTACGTTGTACGAAAAAAAAAACAACCACATTGGCTCAATTGTATCAGTAACAAGAACATTTCCTTCTAGAAATGGGTGACTATTTTTTGGGTTTGTTTTTTTTTTTTTTTCTGAGTATCAGAAATTGCCAGATGCCATGAAATTTGATTTAGAGCAAACAACTTCATATGTAGTAATAATCAAAACAACACGATGTCAAGCATCAAAGCTACTTTATTTAAGGGAGATTCTGAACACTGGCTGACTGAAACCATTTAGAGGTGTTTGCGTTGCTGGTGTTTTTGGTTTGGAATGTAACTGGTATCTTAAAAAGTATTGTATGTTTACACCTGTCTGCAAATCCCTGTACATAATATATATATTTTCTAAGTGTGAAAGTCTGAATGTAACAACCTACTGTGATGTACATCCTGATTATAAATGGGACTTCTCCCTTCACACCTACCCAAATAAAATTGATTCTGAATTTAAGTGCATTTCCAGGTGATTTCCTGTTATTTCCGAACTGATAACTCTGGTGCTTGCTGCAAGAGACTCCAGCAGTGCTCTCCCAAGTCTTATCCATCAGTTTATTTAAAAAGAATGTGGCCTTTGTTTTCAATTTTATTCAACTAGAAGTATACACTATCACAATCCATCTCTTACTTCATTTGTACTAAAATATTTCAAATGAATGTTTTACACACATTATCAAAAAAATCTGTACTATTACTTTCCCTCCCGCCCCCCCAAAAAAAAGCCAGAGTGGTTTAATAATAGGTAAAAACGCGTGCTAAGGGCTAAAGAGTCTTGCTATGTACACAACAGCAGGTGCTAATAACTCTTCAAGTTCTTTGTAAATCATATACAGAAAATAGAGCAGGGTTTGTAAGAGATCACAGGTTTAACAGAAATCAAACTTGAAACTGATTTCTAAAGCAGCACAAATAAGACTTTCCCCCACATTATGAAAAATATACAATTTTGTCACTTTACAGTCATGCACTTTGAGAAAGATCAG